>OVBE01004804.1:0-23044 GCA_900406425.1 Iberis pinnata | reverse complement strand
AGTACTTAATGACATAATTAAACTTAAGTATTTGCTAGACAATGGATTAGCAAATCCTTGTTTATCAATAAACTTCATTCGTTCTTAGCCTACGTGGCACCTGGTCAATGTTTGTCATTATCACTTGTTGTACGACCTGCCAAAGTAACAATTTGACTCTTTCTTGCACTACACATATCCAATCACGTTTAAAAAGATATGTGAGATTAGTTCAAGGATTTGTATCGGTTAATAGCATTGTGTAAGCCGACGATACTGAGAAGGAACCATCGCTATGTCCACTCCAAAACCATACAGCAGGGTCCCTGTAAAATCATCCAGTACCACCAAGTATAGCTTCAATAAGATGTTAGCAGGCAATAACGGGCTTAACACACTTCTATTTCAGCTCGATGTACTGCTCCATAATGTCTGAGCACTACAAATCCTCATCTCCATCAGAACCTCAATCATTGCAACATTCAAAAGTGTACTTATAAAAGCCAATTACCCAACCAAAATATTATAAGTCTACCATCACCAATTGCCAACAATGTCATCATGTAAACCCACAATAACACTCCGAAAAATAGCTGATCCATGATCCCGAAAGTTAAATTGCGGACAACCTTCATTCCACACCAGTTTGCACTTTTTTCTAAATAGTATCACCCATAAAATTTTAGGATCGTGTATCACCCATCAACTCAGTTTGGAGATAAGACATTTATTCATCTCCAAAGCTTTTCTTATTCCAAGTCCATCCTCGGCCGTCGGTATGGTTATTCATTTCACAGATACCAAATGCATCCTCTTGTTTTCTCTAGTACTTTCCCAAATGAAGTCCCTGATTATTTTATCAATTTTATTAAGAATATATGTCTAAAATTTTTTATCGAACTCATAGAATGAACTGGCATGGAGACAAGTACATATTTCGCAAGAGTCACTCTTCCCACCATTCCTAGACTCCGACTTTTCCAGCCTGCTATTTTCGTCATCATTCTCTCCAAAATCTCCCGGGATGTATCTTTGTTAATCCTTTTTTGTAACACATGCAACCTTAAATATTTACATAAGTCTCGCGAGGCACCAATACCACTCTCCATGCTAATTATCTGCGATAATTCTTGACTTAGAAAAAGTCCTCGGTTTCTCCAAACTGACTTTCTGGCTAGAATACTCAAAAAATCTTAACAAAACAGCCCTTCTCACCCTTATTTGTTCCACGGTTTCTTCTGCAAAAATGATTTGATCATCAGCAAAACACACATGAGTCAGATCTGATCCTCCTCTAGACAATTTGATCGGCTTCCAATTCCCAAAACCAAACTCCATCTCAATCATGTGACATAGTCTCTCTAAATAGTAAACACAACACAAACATACATGTGACTAGATTAGACTTTTCTACATATAACTATACCAAAGTATCATCATTAATGCTACTATATTCATCACATCAAATTTTATTGATTAATTTGTGTTTTCTAGATGTTTAGCCACCCAACCTTAATTTATTGCAACTCACATATTAAACACACATTGTATGAAGAGTTGAAATTTGGTATATTTAAATAGATATGCTTAAATATACATATATTGTTGTTCGCTACACATACATATATTATTTGTCAACTTATGCACATATATTTGTTGCTAGTTTTTGTTCTTTCAAAATTTGTACGTCATTGAATCTCTAATTAAAATTTCATTTAAGAATGATGAATGAGTGGAATAAGGGAGCTGACTGGAATTAGGAGGCTGTATGGAAACAAAAGACTGAAGAAGATCCAGAGATATGAATGTAGCGGCATGGATTTGGGAAGATAGCGAATCAAATGCAGATTTATTGAAGATAAGGCTAAGCTGAAAAATCGTAACAAAGAAGGATTGAATCAAGAAGATATCGAGTTGAGAGATTTAAGGAAAGTTATTTATCGTTTTAATATATTCAAAGAGATATGCTTCTAGAAGGAGAATTAGTTAGAAGCGAGCGTTTGGNGGGGGGGGGGGTTATATATAAAGGATCAAAAGGGTTTTGAAGAACTTAACACTTTAGATCTTTATTCTTGCGAAGTCTGACTTTTTGCTTTTATATTTAGAAAGCTGTTTTGGCGAGTGTTTGTTACTTCTAAAGAGAGTTACGAGGGTGGGTAGCTTTGATCTAGAAGTAATAGTATTTATTAAACTTGTAGGTGACAATCTAAAGAAGATTGAGATTGTGTAAAACCTATTTGGGTTTTATGAAAATATTAAGCAAACAAAGTTTAATAAAGATTTGTGTATAGAAAAAACAGCTTGTTGTTTCAATTATTGTTCTCCTTACATTTACAATTGGTATCAAAGCAGTTCACCAACTAAAGGATTTTTTTTATATTATACAGGTGAGATCTTGTGGCAAGTATGGAGAACAATCAACAGTTTGTAATGCTAAACAAACCATTGATGTTGGATGCTAATAATTACAGTATAGAAAGTGCAAATGACTCAGGTAATTCAGAGTATCGATATGTATTTGTGGATCGTGGTAGTGGATGGATTGGATCCACCTCAGGGTCCAAATAAAAAAGGTGAAATGGTGGTAAGGCCAATGAAGGAATGGACGGCTTCAGAAAAAAGTGCTGCTAAATCAAACTCACTTGCACTAACAAAAATCTCCACGTGCTTATTGATTGATGAATTCACAGAAGTTCAAGGATACATAAGAGCCAAAGATGCATGAGATATTATGAAAGTATCCCATGGAGGAACAAGCAATGTGAAACGAACAAGGATTGATATGTTGGCTTCTGAATTCGAGGCGCTCACTATGGAGGAACATGAGATTGTAAATCAATTCAGTCGAAAGCTTGGTGTGATTGCACATGAAGCCTTGGTATTAGGTAAAGTGTATAAAGACAAGAAGCTGGTTAAGAAGCTGCTCAGAAGTCTACCAAAAAAATTCCAACCGCATATGTCTGCTATTGAAGTATCATTAGATTCAGATACTATGAAGTTTGATCAAGTTGTAGGAATGATGTAGGCATATGAGCTAAAAATTAAAAAGAGAGAAGAAGCAACTAAAAAGGGGATAGCTCTTGTAGCAGCAGAGAAACCTCATAATCAGGGTTCTGAATTTGAAGATCAGGTTGGCTTACTTGTCAAAAAGTACTTCAGAAAAATTGAAAGAGGACATAAAAAGAATACGTTTAGCTCAAATCGAGGAGAACAAGACATTGATGTGAAGATAAATGAAAAACAATGTCTTGAATGTGAAGGTTTTTGACATTCAAAGCGGATTGTCTAACATTGAATAATAGAAGTACTATTCAATGTTATGAATGCAAGGGATTCAGTCATACTAGAACTGATTGTGTGGGAAGAATAAAAGGAAACAACAAATTATTAGTTTGTTGGAGTGAAAGTGACTTTGATTATGAAAAGGAAGGAGAGGATATTCTTAATAATTTTTTCTCTTTTCTTGGAATCTTATAGGAAGATGATTCTGATGAAGAAATAGATCTGACTCTTGAAGAAGAAAACAAGATTTTGGTGGAATAGTTGATCTTGAAGAGTAATGAGGTAAAAAGGCTAACCTCAGTGATTGATGGGTTGGTCAATGAAAAGAAGGAACTACATGAAGTTGTAAGAGTCGAAAAATGAAGACAGAAGTGGCTAAAGGTAAATTTCAAGAATAATTGAGAAACATCAAAATGTTGAGTAATGGAACAAAAGATCTGGATAGGCTACTGACTGTTGGAAAAATGGGAAAAGACAATCGGGGTCTAAGTTAAAAAGGAGGTAATCAATTCAAATATACCAAGTTTAAAAAAGGTGAAGGGAGCATTGAACTCACACAAGTGGTGCAAAAACAAGCTACTCGAGGAAGTTCTCATCAGAAGGATGATCGCCAAACAGGATGCTGGTACTGTGGAAAACTAGGGCACTTCAAATATTACTATCATCAGTTTCTCAACAGAGTTTCGTCACTTATCTGGGAAAATCTCTTCTTCACAAACTTGAAGAGTCGTAACAAAGTATGGGTTAGAAAAAGTTAATTGTATCCGGGTCTTAAAAAGGTTGAAAGGATAGCAACCAAAGAGGGAAAAGAGGAGATTGTCTATCATGTAGCTTTTTCAGCAGAAGAGGATAATAATGATAAATCACGGTACTTTGATAGTGGATGTTCAAGTCATATGATTTGGGTTCAAGGTAACCTAGTAGAGTTCCAAGAAGTATCAGCTGGAAAAGTAACATTTGAAGATGATGCTAAAGGGAAGATCCGAGGAAAACGAACAACTGGTGGAAGTGAGCAACCAGAACTGGATGAAGTCTTTTTGATATATGGACTCAAGGTTAATTTGATCAGCATCAGCCAGTTATGTGATGAAGGGCTTGAAGTTACGTTCACAAAAACAAGGTGCAAAGATGTGGATGATACATGAGTAATCAAGTTGGAAGGTATGAGATCATGTAACAATTGTTATATGTGGAAATAAAAAATCAAATGTCTGAGTGTTATTCAGGATTCTGAAGCACAATTGTGACACCATAAACTTGTCCACTTGAATATGAGATCACTGATTAAGCTAGTAAATCATGATGTGGTTAGAGGAGTTCCAAAGATCAATTCACATCATCCATTTTGTTTCTAGACCATGTACATATGGAAAACAGATACGAGCATATCATAGATCTGTTCATGATGTGAAATCTTCAAAAGGTTCTTGCTTTAGTTCACATGGACTTGATGGGACCCATACAAGTTGAAAGTCTTACTGGCAAAAAGTACATTCTTGTAGTTGTTGATGACTTCACACGTTACACATGAGTCAGATTTCTAAGGGAAAAATCAGAAACTCATGACAACTTCAAGATTTTGGCATTGCAACTCAAGAATGATAAGTATGGCATAAAAATCATTCGAACTGATCATGGAGGGGAATTTCAGAATGATCAGTTTGATATATCTGTCAAAATCAGGGGATTGTTCACCAATATTCAGCTCCAAGAACGTCACATCAAAATGGAGTTTTTGAGAGTAAAAACATGACTCTACAAGAGATAGCCAGAGCAATGCTTCATGAAAATTAAGTTGCCAAACACTTATGGGCTGAAACCATCAATACTGCCTGTTACATAATCAACTGGGTGTATGAACGAAAATGTACAAACAAAACTCCGTATGAAATGTGGAAAGGTAAAACACCAAGTTTGAGTTACTTTCATATTTTTGGATGTGTTTGTTACATTTTGAATGATAAGATCATCTTCGAAAGTTACATTCCCGAAGTGATGAAGGCTTCTTTCTAGGCAATTCAGGAACAAGTACAGCCTATCGTGTGTTCAACAAACGTACCAATATTGTTCAGGAGACGGTCAATGTTGTGTTTGATCATTACTCATCCTCTAGTATGATGGTACATAAGATCTCACCAAATAAGACAAAACATTAGGATGATGGTTCTTGATAAGCGAAATTTGACCAATCCCCTTACTAATCGTTTATAGAATAGAAGGGTTTAATCGAATCCACGAGGACTAAAGTTTACAACACTAAAGATACAAGAACCAAACTAATCTAAAGCCACTGATGTTTTTATGAGGATTTAATATAAGAAACAAAATGAAAAGAATTAAGAAACATAAAATAAAATAAGATAAAAGCATTGGATCATGGATCTTACTATCAAGAGATATGATTAACAATCAACCAACAATGAAACAATCAATCAATGCTAATCTTTGGTCTAAAATTCCCTTAATTAGACTAATACACTCTCATGGTACTAATCTCTCTCCTAATCATGCAACTAAAAACAATCTCTTGGATAATTGTAAAATTTAGAGGCAATAAGATCTAATTCATGATAAACCACTAAACTAACTAAAAACAATCTCTTGAATAGTGTCATTTAGCAAACAATAGTTGGTTCAGGAATTTCATCGAACACCTTTCGGACACAATTCATCCTATGATCTAAACTTGAGTGATCAAGTCAAATCTAGCATTAAGAACACATATTGAATGAAGATTCAAACATAAACAACCATAAATTATCATCAATCAACCTCAATAAAAATCCTATCTAGCCAAGATCCAATAGCCAAAACTAATCCCTAACATCCAAGAACACAAAGAAGAAGAAAGATGCATATATTAAATGTAGATGTAATACAAGTTCCTCCAAGATCAAAAAGATCTCCTTTGGAGACTTCTCTGTGATCTTGGAGAACAAACAATAAATAACTTTAGAGAAACTAGAGAAAAAGTGGTTAAAACAAAAGATGAATCAAAGATAAGAATGAAAGTTGAATAAAAGTTAGGTTTAAAACATATTTATAGTCTTCTAAAAGTGGTATTGGTTAACCTAAAAGAATTGCGTTAACCCAATTTAAAATGGGTTAAAACTTGAAAAAGCGTTGAAAATGTTGAAGTTTTGGGCTATGATTGGTTTGGCTTGATCGATCCAGAAAACCGATCTTGGCACCTAGAATTTGCATATTTTGAGGATCGGTTTGGGCAAATCAATCTAAGCTTCGGGGTCCATAACTCTTTCATATTTGAAGCTATGGTTTCATGCAATAGCTCTTTGGAAATCTGTCTCAAAGGGATACAACTTGGATGAAAGAGTCTTTCCCTAATTCATAATGAAAGTCGGTGTAAAATATGCATCTTTGGGGCGGACAGTTTGGAGCTTCGAATCTAGCGGATCACAACTTTTCCGGTTCATATCTTGCAATTTCATGGGGCGTTCAAGGTGATTGTTAGCTTGTTTGAAAGCTAGAATGCATGGCTACAATATTCTACAAGGTGCCATGGAGAAATTTCCATTGTAAAATCCTCAAATTTCTTGATCTTTAAGGCTTGTTGTTTTGATCCCTATCAAGCCCCCTTTTAGGCTCTTTTGCATCCAATTGATCTCTCTTTTAAGTTGATTCATCTTCAATACCTGAAACATGAATATGACATGCAAATGCATCATACATATGCATAAATGCAAGTGAATCTTCTTAAATTGAATGCAAAATAAGAGTTAAAATACATCAAATACACATTACATCAATTCTTCGCAGGATGATACCATCATGTCTACACCAACTTCACCGCCCGTCACAGAGGTTCAAAGGAATCACTCTAAATAAGATGTTATAGGAGAGATTCAGGGGGAAAAACTCACCAGAGGTAAACAAATTTACTTCAAGCAATTAATCACTAGAACACCAGCTGAATCAATCATGTTCTCGATATTTTTCTCTGTCATTGAACCCAAGTCGATGACTTTTGGATATATGCAATGCATGATTAATTAAATCATTTCAAGAGGAGTGGTTTTTGGGACTTAGTACCAAGACCTGAAAAGGTGAATGTTGTGGGTACTAAATGGATTTTCAAGAATAAGATAGATGAATCAGGAACAATTATTAAAAACAAAGTTCGGTTGGATGCTCAAGGTTACTGTCAGGTAGAAGGTGTGGATTTTGATGAGACGTTTGCTCTGATGGATCGACTTGAGTCAATCAGGTTTCTGTTTGGAATAGCTTGTACACTAAAACTCAAACTGCATCAGATGGATGTAAAAAGTGCGTTCCTAAATGGAATACTTCAGGAAGAAGTATATGTAGAACAACCCAAAGGGTTTAAAGATTCACAACATCCTGATTATGTGTTCAAACTAAAGAAAGCACTCTATGGATGGAAGTAGGCACCCCAAGCCTCGTATGAAAGAATGATAACCTTTCTTCTTAATCTTGAATATGAGAGAGGAACGATAGACAAGACGCTGTTTGTACTTAAAGAAAACAAGGATCTGATTATCGTACATATTTATGTTGACGACATTTTGTTTGCATCAATTAAAGATAATTGGTCAAAAAGTTTGTGGAAAGTATGAATCATGAATTCGAGATGAGTATGTGTGGTGAACTTACTTACTTTTATGGATTACAAGTCAATCAAACAGATGAAGGAATATTTGTGACTCAAAGCACATATGCAAAGAACTGGTGCTAGATTTGGACTTCAAAATGGCAAAGAAGCCAAAACTCCAATGGGAACAAATGAGAAGTTTTCACTAGATGGATATGGAGAAAAAGTAGATGAGAAATTGTTCAGAGGTATGATCGGCAACCTTCTTTATCTCACAGCAAGTAGACCAAACCTTTGTTTTGTTGTAGGTATTTGTACAAGGTATCAAGCACAACCAAATATGTCATGCCGTTTTGGAGTGATCAATTTCACATGGCTATAAACATTCATACAAGGAGGTCAAAAAGCTAAGAAGACCGANAAAAAGGGGGGGGGGGGCTTCATATGTTGAGAAGTCAAGTGATATGTCTAAAGCTTAATCACACAACTGAAAAATGAAAAACGACTCTTCAAAGGAAATTCTAGTTGTCTGAAGAATGATGTTTATGAACAGAGACTTGAATCAAATTTAGGATAAAGGCATGAAAGAGTGAAAGAATAGTTACAATGTCACCAAATAGAGGTATGATTCATTAAGGATATCTCAATTAAAAATGTGGTCTTCCTTGACTTTAAAACAGACAGCTGAACGGATTCACTCAAAAGTATGTTTTCTCTTAATCTGAAATTCAGTTCTATAAAAAGTGCTGATAAGGTCACTTGCTATCTGGGTCACTTATGATATTTTCTTGATCAGAAAGTATGTCAATGAGTTATAGTCTGGAAACTTGAATTTATAGTTTTTCACATCTAAATGTATATTTGATGATTTCTCACTGTCTGCATATATGGGTAGTTGGTTTGTTAAGTGATTTCATACCCATTCAGACTCTTGAGGAAGCTTTGGCTGCAGGTAAGTAACTATGATTTTATTTCTCCTGATTATTGAATGTGTTTTTAACATGATGTCATACAAGCATGGGGAGAAAACAGTGATACTGAATCTGATTAGGAAGATGAGTGCAAAACTCATGGGAGAGGAGAACCTAGTTTTTCTTTTCTTTTATTTTTTGCTTTCTTCTTTGCTGTTTTTATTAATCAGACATATATTTGACAGATTAATGCATGTGGTTGTTTTGGTTCTTTATGTTCTGAAAAACTGGTCTGGTTGGTGTGTGTTGTATGACTATGTTTGAGTTGCAGGAAGTAAATGAGTGCTTGATTATAACATAAAGTTAAAAAGGGGGAGATTGAACGAGTGGAATCAGGGAGCTGACTGGAATCAGGAGTCTGTGTGGAAACAAAAGACTGAAGAAGATCTAGAGATGTGAATGCAACAATACGTATTTCGGAAGATGGCGAATCAAATGCAGATTTATTGAAGATAAGGATAAGCTGAAAGAAATCATAACAAAAAAGGATTGAGTCAAGAAGATATCGAGATGAGAGATCTAAGAAGAGTTATTTATCGTTTTGAAAGATTCAACGAGATATGCTTCTAATAGGATAATTAGCTAGAAGCAAGAGTTTGGGTTTTTGTGGGTTCTTATATATAAAAGGATCTAAAGGTTTTTGAGAACGTAACACTTTAGATCTTTATTCTTACGAAGTCTGACTTTTGGTTTTTATATTCAGAAAGCTATTTTGGTGAGTGTTCGTTACTTCTTAAGAGAGTTACGAGGGTAAATAGCTTAGGTCTAGAAGTAATATAGTTTATTAAACTTGTAGGTGACAATCTAAAGAAAATTGAGATTGTGTAAAACTTCTTTGGGTTAAATCTTTGTAAAAATATTAAGCAAAAAAATTTAATAAAGTTTTGTGTTTAGAAAAAAGAGATTGTTGTTTCAATTATTATTCTCCTTATATTTACAAATGAGACCAATGATTTTCGACGAGAATTAATATGTATGAATATTCTTTGAAAAGTTATGATTAACTAATTTAGAATATATATCGAAAAACACACAGTTATACTTATACACGGTAGACTATGCAATTATATAAAGCCGTAGATAACATATAGTTTACAAAAAAACAAAAGTTAGGTGTGGAAAACTGAAAAAAAAAAAAAAAACAAAGCAAGTGATCCATGATATCGATGTTAATGTTTGAGTAGTCCAGAAGGGAGATATATATTCGTATGTGCAAACGCATTGCAACATATTCCTTAGTTTTCACAAAAGATTTGATAACCAAAAATTAACTTATTACTTGTTTAATAAAATACGAGAAGATTTCGGGCACATTTGTTATGAGAGTACTTTTAAGTTTTTAAATTAACTTATTAAAGTTTTTGAATCTGTTGATATGAATAACAACATATTGATGATTCGTATGAACTCTCTTACCATTTAGAGTTTAGCACTCTCTAATCCTTCTAGAGCCTCTGAACAGTAGAAAATATTCTTTTTTGTGGTCATTAAGTGAGCTTAGCCTTCTCAAAGGCACTGTTCACTTTCTTGATTATCTTTGATCAAGATCAGATCTGCTTAAGATCGAGCTTTCATAGCAAGTTACAACAGAGAGTTTAAGATAAATGTCAGCATCTATACACTCGATAATGGAAGGTCTAAAGCTTCAAGAGGAAACAAAAGCTCATTTCATACTACCAATACCATCCAACTACAAATCCAGTGAAAAGAATCAATTCAACATAATGGGTAGGTTGCTAAACCCTGATCACCAAAAATGTCTAGTCTCAAAAAAGATATGCCAAGAAAATGGTAACTCTATGATCGAATAAGAGGGGTTGCTCTGTCAAAGGACCGTTTCTAATTCATCTTCAAACATCCCACATATATGGAAAGAATCTTATAGGATGGTCCTTGGACTTATAATAAATGGTCTATGACTGTGGAAAAGTGGATTGAACATCCTCCTGAGGATTACTTAAACTCAGTGTTAGTATGGGTTAGAATAAGGAAGATACCTGTTAACTTTTATGATGAAGAATCAATTGGATATTTGGGAGATATCATAGGTCCAGTTAAGGAAATTGCTTTTGATCCTTCTAAATCTCAAAGCAATAACTATGTTAGAGTACGTGTACTCTTTAATGTATCAAATCCACTTCGAAGATCAAGACTAGTTCAATTGCCTTCATGGGAGAAAGTGGTTATCTTATATGATTTTGAAAGAGTACAGAAGAGGTGCTACAATTGTCAGAGACTTACTCATTCAAAAGACAAATGCCCTGAACTCATTCAAGATGATAAACCTGCAGTTTCTTCATCCTCTCTCTCGATAAAGGTTGATACTCATAAGCATCTACAACATTTACAACAAGATGATCTTCTGTATGGAGTTTTGTCAGAGAAGCAACTTGGTAATGATCCAGTATCTGGCAAACCTAACATAGCAAAGGAAGTGCTAGACCATATGAGGCAGTACCTAATTGCATCAGAAGGGGCAGAGAGAAAAATTAGAGAAGAGAGAATCAAGATCTCTCTTGCTGACTTGGAGAAAAATCCTTTAGCTCAAAAAAAAAAAAAATACTTAGGCTGGAAACAATTGTAGCAGTAACACATGATGTGAATAAAGGTAAAGGATTAGTCTTTGAATATCCTGATTCAGCAAATTCTAGACGAGAAGAGCCACCTAGAGATTTAAGAGAAAAACTAATGGAATCAGCCATTAGAGCTGCCCACAGATACACTCCATCATCCTCATCCAGAAGCTCCCACCACAAAAAGGCTTCCAAACACCAATGTAGCCTACAGAAAGCTGGCAAAGGGGATCTACGGTTATGAGTCAAGGCTTGTCAGCCTCTGGCTCTACTGGATCCGGAAAAGCACACTCAAAAAGAAGAAACAGACCTTTTAAAGCCCAAAGACTAAACAACAAAGGCACTCAAGTCAAGAAACTGAATGTTTCAGTACATCATTCACCCTAAACATCCAAGACTAAAAAGAGAAAAGCTCAGCATGGTGAGGAAACTTCAGGAAAACAAGCTAAACTATCTAAGTCTAAGGTGACCCCAATAAGGGGATCACCTCCTCAGCCATGAGTATCCTAAGTTGGAATTGTCAAGGCCTAGGGAAGGCTAGGGACTTGACAATTCCAAGAATCAGGGAACTGAGACGCAAATGGTTCCCTGATATCATGTTTTTGATGGAAACAAAAAACAAAGAAAAGACTTTGATTAACCTTCAACAAAGTTTCGGCTATGAGAATATATACTTAGTTAATCCAGTAGGAAAAAGTGGGGGCCTAGCTCTTTTTTGGAAAAGTAAAGTCAAGATGATTATTAACTTTGTAGATAAACATCTGATAGATGTCTCAGTAGTGTTGGGGGACTCATACTTTTGTGTATCTTTTGTATATGGTGATCCAACTAGGAAGAACATAGATTTCATATGGGAAAGAATCCAGAGAATTGGAGTCAACAGAATCTCTCCATGGTGCATTGTAGGGGATTTCAATGACCTTCTACATGGTGGTGAGAAGATTGGTGGCCCATTCAGATCATCAGACCAATGTCAGGCTTTTTTGAACATGATTCAAGGGTGTAAAATGAAAGAACTCCCATCTCATGGCAATTATTTCTCTTGGGGAGGTAGAACAAATGGAGTATGGATTCAATGTAGACTGGACAGAAGTTTCACTAATGCAAACTGGATAGCTTTATTCCCAAAGTCCAATCAGGTATTCTTGGACAAAAGAGGATCATATCATAGACCTTTACTTATGCTGCTTAATTCTGTCTGTACTTTCTTCAAAGGAAGCTTTCGATTTGATAGAAGGTTCCACAATAACCCTGAAGTCAAGGAGATAGTTAGAGCAGTCTGGAGTACAAACCATCAATCAGGACAGATTAGCACATCATCATGCTTAAGAGAGTGTAGAAGGAAGTTAAGCTTGTGGAAAAACATAATGCTTTTAATGCAAATGATAAGATCCAATCACTACAACTGGACTTATAAGCTGAACAATCAAGTTACAATCCTTCTTATCAGAGAACTTTGGACTTGAAAAAAGAGTTAATACAAGCATATAGAGAAGAAGAAATCTTATGGCAGCAGAAAAGCAGAGCCAAATGGTTGCATGAAGGAGATGGGAATTCAAAGTACTTCCATTCAGTAGTAAAGGCCAATAGATCAAAGAATCACTTGGAGTTCTTGATTGACAACAACGGGACTGAACAGAGAGGTGAAGGATCCAAAGGAGAAGTGGCCTCAGAATACTTTCAAACTCTTTTCACTTCCTCAAATCCATCTGGAATAGAAGAAGTCTTTAGCTCCTTTACCCTTAGAGTATTTGAATCAATGGCAAACTTACTTACTCAAAAAGTATCAGCTCAGGAGATTCAAGATGCAGCTTTTTCCTTAAATCCAACAAGTGCTCCAGGCCCTGATGGAATCACTGCAGCTTTCTTTTAGCAATATTGGGAGATATTTGGAGCCAACATCATCAGAGAGATTCAAAGGTTCTTCCTAACAAGTGTTTTCCCTGAGGAATGGAACCTCACTCATATATGCTTGATTCCTAAGATCAATAACCCCTCAAAAATGGTGGATATGAGGCCTATTAGTCTGTGTTATGTGTTGTACAAAATCATAGCAAAGATTCTGGTGAGAAGACTTCAACCTATGCTTCCAAGTCTAATATCTCAGAACCAGTCTGCCTTTGTGTCAGATAGGCTAATCACAGACAACATCATAATAGCCCATGAAGTAGTGCATGCTCTAAAGACACATCCTGAGATCTCTATGGAGTATCTAGCAATCAAGTCTTACATGTCAAAGGCCTACGATCGTGTGGAGTGGCGTTATTTAAGGGCTATGCTTCTTGCTTTTTGTTTCCCATGCCTATTTATTAATATGTTAATGTTTTGTGTAGAATCTGTAAAGTACTCAGTATTAATATATAATTAGGCTTTTGGTTTAATTAAACCCCAAAGAGGATTGAGGCAAGGTGATCCCTTGTCCCCTTTTCTCTTTGTACTCTGCTCTGAAGGTTTAACTGAGTTAATGAACAAAACAACTAGTGAAGCAAATATCACAGGCATCAGCTTCAGTCAGGAGGGTCCTCATATCCATCATCTGCTTTTTGCAGATGATACACTCTTTACATGCAAAGCAAACACCTCTCAAATCATTAGGCTGCACCAGATACTAGACCTCTACTCCAAAGCCTCAGGACATACCATAAACAAAGGCAAATCATGCATCTCTTTTGGTGAACTAGTTCATGAGGACTTGAAGGATGCAATTAAGGAGATCATAGGGATTGAAAAAGAAGGGGGAATAAGTTCATATTTGGGACTGCCTGAAGCTTTCTCAGGTTCAAAAATCCAACTCCTAGACTATATAAGAAGCAAGCTCAAAGAAAGAATGTCCAGCTGGTTTTCAAAACTTCTGTCTCTTGGGGGAAAAGAAGTTCTGATAAAATCAGTAGCACTGGCTATGCCAGTGTATGCTATGTCTGTCTTCAAACTTCCCAAAGCCACCTGCAGAAGTCTTACCTCCCTTATCCGAGACTTTTGGTGGAATTCAGTTGAAGATAAGAGAAAAATTAGCTGGGTAGCATGGGAAAGAGTTTGCCTCTCTAAACAAATGGGAGGTTTGGGACTTAGAGATCTAGAGTGTTTCAATAAGGCCCTTTTGGGAAAACAAGCATGGAGGCTTCTGTATAATGACAACAGCCTTTGTAGCCAGGTTATAAAAAGCAGATATTTTCCCCACTCACACTTCTTGAAGGCTCAAATGGGTACTAGACCATCTTACATATGGAGAAGCATTATCTATGGAAGAGACTTGCTATCAAAGGGGCTAGAAAAAAATATAGGTAATGGACAAGATACCTTTGTATGGACAGAAAACTGGCCAAGAAGAGAGGGACAAAGATATCCTTTGATAAGGCAGTCGATCTTTAATCTAGATCTTAGAGTGTGTGATTTGATAAATGATAGGACTAAGACCTGGAATGTTGATCTCCTTCAAGATCTTTTCTATCCAGATGATATTGCTGCCATTCTAGCCTTCAAACCTCTTACTACAAGAAATGACTTCTGGATTTGGAGTAATACTCCTCAAGGTACCTACTCTGTCAAAACAGGCTATCAATTAGCCTTCCAAGCCAAATTTCAAGCTCTTATCTCTGAGGAGTTTGTTCAACCTTCGATTCACCCTCTTAAAGATGCTATTTGGTCTTTGAAAACTGCCCCAAAGATCAAAATGTTCCTGCAGAAGGCATTATCCAATGCTCTACCAACCTCAGATAATCTGCAAAACAGAGGAATGAAAGTAGACTTGTTCTGCCAAGCCTGTGGCTTTCAATCTGAATCAGTGAACCATCTTCTCTTCACTTGTCCAGTGGCTAGGCTGAACTGGGCCATCTCAAACTGTCCCCATCCAGAAGGAGGCTATCATCCATCCTTAATCTTTTGAAAAATGGCATATGTTCTTCTGATAATGCAGGACTGCAACATTCCAGCATATGTTTCACACGACCTTCCTTGGCTTCTCTGGGGTTTGTAGAAAAACAGGAACAAGCTAGTAATAGAAGGGCAATCCTTTGATCAGGAACTCTCAGTTAGAAAGTGGTTCATTGATGCAGAAGCTTGGAGATTAGCTAATGATCCATAGGAAGCTGAGCCCTCTCCTCCATTTCCTGTTTCCTCTGTCTCAGCCCCAAGATGGCAACCTCCAAAACCCCCTTGGCTAAAGTGTAATATTGGAGTAGATTGGTCAAAGGACTTGAACTGTGCAGGGGGTTCTTAGATTTTAAGGAATGGTTTGGGAAATGTGCTACTTCATGCTAGGATGGCTTTTATGCGAGTAAAGACAATTTCAGATGCTCACTTCACAGTTTTGGGTTGGGTAATGCAGATTTTAAAAGAGTTGAAGGTGATGAAAGTGGTCTTAGCATTTGAGAATGCTCTCATGTTCAAAGTTTTGTCTTCTCCCCTCCAGTGGCCATCCTTTGCACATTATTCATCTCCTTTGCTTGATATCTCATATAGCTTTGGCTTAAAGTCTTTTTCCATTAATACAAGGCACCTAAATAGATCGGCTTATCTTACAGAAAGAAGTGTTATCAAGGAACGTAGGCTCACATCCTATTTAGCTATTGATGGTCCTTCATGGTTAAAACCTCTCCTTTAACTTGAAGGTGATCATCTTTAAAGTTTGGCATGTGTCTTGTAAACTAGAAAGTTGATCATTTTTTTGTATGTATTTTTTGTACCTAAACTCTTGGTTCTCTGTTTAATGAAGGAAAAAAAGAAGAATAACAACATATTTGTCAAATCACTCCAAATTCCATATCCAAAACAGCCTCTAAGAGAAGGTGAAACTAAAATAATCTCTCTCTTGTTTTTCTCTATGTTTTCTCTACTCTTCAATCTCTCGTTTCAGATGCCTTTTGTCACCGCCAGTGACCGGCTTATAGTCGGCGTCGTGCATCTGTATATACTTTTCTCGGTCCTTAGCCTCTGTCTTCTTATCCTCTTCTCCATCACTTTTTTTGCTTTTGCTTCCCTTGGCACCCCTTCTGCTCTTATCCCGCATCCGAATTTTATTTCTTTCTCTTGGGTTTGGTTCCATGGCTTTTGTAGGATCTTCTAGTGGCTTTTGTTGTTGTATTGGTTGCATGCAGTTGGATTGGGCTTATAGAGTTTACTATTGGATAATTTATGTTGACAGTAGCAAACCACTGTTGAAGCATCTTCTGTGGTGGTGAGGAGAAATAACAGATTTTTCGGTTTTGGTTTTGGTGTTTCCATTTCTATGCATGCTTTTGACAATGTGGATTGTCAGTTGCAAGGGACGATTCAATATTTTTAATTGGTGTATTCATCATCAACATTTTCATGTGGCTTATATTAATGCCATATGGTTGGTTCATAGGGCTGCTAGGAGATTGATGCTTTGTTGGTGTGCCAGGTGATTCAGCATTCTATTACATAAAAGGAAGTAATTGAGGTTTCTAAGCCTAACCACGTCATATTTCTAAACTCTCTCGAAAAGATGCCACATCAATATCAATTTCGATTCTCAAATTGGTTTTTAAAAAATTGCAAATAAATTATCAACCCTTTCCTCTTCTCCTCGTGAAGCACTTCTTCCATTTTCCCCTCCTTCAGTTCTTCCTGTACAATCTTCTTCTCATTAGACTTAGAGTTCATTGGCATCTTACTTTCAACCACATGATCCTTCAGTCTTGTAATAGTCTAATTTCGATTCTACGGGTAGTAACCCGGGAGATTGAGTGAAGATGCCAGATTAGACGTGGATACTAATTTATATCCTTAATACCCATCAATCCGGTTGTGGGTCTGGTGGTAACTTTGATTTATCGTTTACATCAATCATAACTAATGTTCCAATTTTCTTTTTTCAAACATGGAATGAAGAAAAGCTACTTGCATGCAAAGAACTTGGGGCCGATATTTTTATGCATTACAAAATTGAGGACTCCGTTAAAGGTATAAGAGGGGAAGACTAAAACGTGACAGCGCATTACAGCAAATCACCAAAGAGGCAGAGCTAGAGAAAAACTTCGCCAACGTCTGTGTTAAGAATGTCCTGATATCTTTTGTACTTATTCTAGATAAAGTTGTAGTGTCAATGTTTTAAATAATAAAATATTATGTGATTATAATCTTTTGTGAAAGATCGCTTATAAATCTATGGTCTATGAGTCCATTGCTAATACTATATTATCTTACAAGATCACACACCTAAGCAAATTAGATCATCAAAATGAGGGTTAAAATATATGTTGTATATAAAATGTACATATATTTATATATTTATGTAAATTTCTTAATCTTAAAGATCCACTTTGATCATATTGGCTTTACTTCTTTTGGTGCATTAACCAAAGTCCATGTCTTGTTTTTATCGATTGATGCAAGCTGTGTTTGCATGCATTGATCCATACTTTCTTTTTATTTGCATCTTCAAAAGTCCATGGTTCTTCCTCAATAGTCAATAGTAATTCTTCTTCTATTTCGGCACATTGAACATAGTCATCAAGATACTTTGGCCTTGTACTTATCCTTGATGATCTCCTAAGTTCAGCCTGAGGAACATCATCTTGTTCTTCTTCTTGATTAAAATTTTTGTTGATATTGTTTCCACTTGAGACAATATCAGTTATTGTGAAGGCGTTTTCACTTAAAACGTCTTCTCTTTCCCTATTGATGGTGTCTACATCATATAACTCTATGATCTCTCTTTCTTTGTTGTCTTTGAACGTAAAATCGAGCTCTTTATGTTCATTAGACTCTCTTTTATTATCTTTATCCCAATCCCACTTTTGATCTTCATTAAAGATAACATTGCGACTTACAAATACATTTTTGTTTGTTGGATTATAGAGTTGATATGCTTTTGATCCCAGTTGTGTTCCAAGATGAACTACCAATCTTGAGCGATCTTCAAGCTTCTTTTGATGAGGTATATCGACTTTTGCAAAGGCTATACAACCAAAAATTCGAATATGTTCAACATTAGGCCTTTTCCCCTTGAAAGCTTCATAAGGTGTTACATCTTTTGACGTTCTTGTTGAAACTCGATTGATTAGATAGGTTGCATGTCTAACTCTTTCTCCCCAAAGAAAATTCAGAACATCCATGTGTTTCATTATACTTCTTGTCATCACCATTAACGTTCTGTTTCTTCTCTCAACTATTCTTGTTAATCCCGATTAGTATTGCTTAGATCATTGCTCACCATTCACCACTGTTCTTGTGTTTTGATTTAAGTTGATTTTAGATTCATGATTGATTGGTTTTTCTCATTAAGTAACTCTTGATTCTTGCTAATTCTAATTAGTACTGCTTGATCATTGCTCATTACTTACCAATTGACTGTGTGATACCGGGATGATTGCTGTTAACTGTTCTGAATGATGCATCTCCTATATGATTCTTGCTGATTTTTATTAGTATTGCTCGATCATAGTGCATTTAATGGTTTCTCTTACAGCTGATTCTTGTTAGTTTTTAAGCTACCATTGCTCAAATCGTTGTTCAACCATTACTCACACTTCTCTTGAGTGTTTGTTCTTTTTGCAGGCATTGCAAAGGAGGCAAAGGAGTTCATAACAGATTTGGGAGCAATTCACCTTTAGTATACCTCTTTCCCTTGAACTCTTATATAGTATTATCTAATTTTCATCCATTACAGATTTTACTATTGATCCTGCTTACTTCTATACCTTTTCTTGGATTTATTTTCACACTGGGACGGTGTGAAGTAAGTCTGGGGGAGGGTGTAATGATACTAACCATGTTTTGATGTCTTATCTTTTTGGTGAAAATTTTCAAAATTTTTGTTTTTAAACTAGATGATTCTATTGAGTTGAAGGAACCATGATCACAATCAATGATAATAATAGCCAAGTGAGGGTACGAATTTCACTTTCTCTAGATTACTGACTTATATTAATTGCTAAGATTAAAATTGGAACCCCATTACTGATTGATTTGTTTCTGAAAGTTCTGGTCTTTTGAGTTATTGATGAATTAATGCTAGCTCTGCCATGATAGGACTTAATTTAAATCTGAATTATTCTTGCTTATGGTGTTGATTTACCTTAAGAATTAGGTACCTTTCTATTCAGTGTTATGTAAAGCCGACAAGTTCTTTCAGTACAGTCCAGGTCCTTTCTCTCTCTCCGTTCAGAAAAATATAAAAACCGGTAGAAAAAAGTGTTGAAAGCGTGACCTAGAAGTCCGTAATCATTGTCAAACTGCTAAAAAGCAGTTAGAATCATGAAAACGCAGAAAAATGCGAACATGAAAAGAATAAAAAAAGAAAAGAAAAGACAAACGCAGAAAAGTGTGAATCTTTAGAAAAATGAAAAAGAAGTGAGAAAGGGGGGAAAAAAGGATCAAGACCGGAAGTCGGTTGATGCTCTGTTTGCTATGGGCATTTCGATAGAAGATGTACTTGAGTAAATTGATTGATATACCATAGGTGAGAATGCATGAATATGAACTTAGTTGAATTTAAAGAGCTGGTTGATATGATTTGATACTTGATTGATTTGGGATTTAGAGTAGGAAACATGTTGTTAGTTTAGTGGTGGTAAACAATTAAATCAAAGTGGTTGTTTGAGATTGATGTCTTTTGGATTTGAAACTGTACTTATGGTTTTTGAGATTTTGTGAGTTTCTGTGTTGTCCTTTTCAAACCTCTTCTCCAGATTGAATCTTGCTTTACTTGAGGACAAGCAAAGATCTAAGTCTGGGGAGTTGATATTACTCGGTTTTAATGCATAATAGTGGACATTTATTTTTGCTATTCTGCATTATTTCGAGCATTTTCTTTGCATATTTGGTAGATTTTCACTATTCTAGGTGTTTAGGTTGATTCGGAGCAAAACGAAGATTTCAGAAGTTTCAGAAGATTTCAGAGATTTAAAGAAGAAGTTCTCGATCATGCATGTGTGTTGCCCGATCGGGCATATGTTCCTGGTATTTTCCGAAGAAAAAGATCGATCGAGCAAACCAGTATTAGTCGAGCAAAAATGTGAAGCGCCCGATCGAGCAAACACTTGCTCGATCGGGAAAAACCCCCGAAGAAAATATGAAGTTTTCCAAAATTTGAAAATCAAGTCCTCAAGCCTATCCAAGCTGTTATTATTTTACTTTTTTAGCCTATAAATACATTGTGTTTTAGGCCTTTAGAACTTAAGGTTTATTTTATTTCTGAGAGAATTACTGAGGGAGGGGAGATTCAACCTTGTATTTGGAGAAGATTTCTGAACCCTTTTTAATAATCTATTCTATTTTAATTATGTGTTCTTCTCTAATATTGATTTGTGATTGAATGTCAATGTCTAAGTAGTTCCATAGTTAGGGTTTAGGGTTTCCCAGGGAAATCAGGTTTTGATTGTTAGATTTGTCATAAGAGGATAATAATTGTTAGGTTCTTAGTCTAGACTTGTTATTAATGGATGAATTAAAGTAACTAACTAGTTCATTGATTTTAGAATAATAAACGCAAAGAGATTTGGTTTAGAAGTTGGATATAGTCTAGATGAATAACTAATTCTACTTGCGAGAGTATTGTCTTAATTGCTTATGAACAATTGAATCTAAAATGTATTGCATGTTCTGTTATTTAAAAGACGGCGAGAGTTTGTCTCTGATAATTTGAGCATATGGTTTAATACTCTGTGAGGAGATTATTCCATCTTTATCTTTCATGTTAAGAACTATTTACTAAAGAAAATCCCTGAATGAAAAATTGACTTTCAATCCTGATTACCTGTGGTTTCTCTGATGCCTGACGCTTTTATTTTATAAGTTTTAAACCGTTTTCAATTTACCGTTTTGATTCACAACCACTTAATTATTTTCGCTTTAGCTAGATTTGAAATTGAAACTGAACGTGTACTTTCTGGTCTCTGTGGATTCGATACCCTTTTCTATGCTACATTGAACTGTTCTCTGTAATACTATTTTATGATTAAATTCTAGACCTATCAATCAACGCGCTTGAGTACCCATTCTATCAAAATGCCCACACCAAACAGAGCATCCAACAACTTTTGGTCCTGATCCTTTTCCCCCTATCTCACTTCTCTTTTCTTTTTTTTTTCTTTTCTTACTGCTTTTATTTCTCTTTCTTTTTCTTTTCATCGCATTTCTGCGCTTTTCTTTCTTTTCTTTTTCTTTTTTTAGCAGCCGGCAATTTGCTGGGTTCGACTATGAACTTCTAGGTCATGCTTTCAATCCTTTTTCTGAACCATTTTTTAATTCTGAAGGGGGAAAGAGAGAGAGNGAGAGAGAGAGAGAGAGAGAGAGAGAGAGAGAGAGAGAGAGAGAGAGAGAGGACCATGATCGTACTGTAAGAACTTGTCGGTTTTACTGAACATTGAAGAGCAAGGTACCTAGCCTTCATAGTATACCAACACTATAAGTAAGATAATTTAAGTTCAAGTTAAGTCATAGCACAATTGAGCCAGTATCAAATCATCAACTATCCAAGATATCATAAATTTTCAAAGGCATATCAATCAATAAATGGGGGTTCCAATCCTAATTCCAACAATTAGAGATTGAACTCACACTACGTTCGTAGTCATCATGGATTCTGGTCATTATTCTTACGACTCGACTAGACTCATCTACTTTTAAAAGCTAAAAATTTGAAAAATTTTCACCATAAAAGAAAACATCAAACATAGTTAGTAATGCATAGACCCTCCCCCAAACTTACTTCACACCGTCCTGGTGTGAAAATAAATCTAAGAGAAGGAATATGAACAGATAATTCAAAAACATAAAAATAAAGAAAAGAAAATACATGTGCTCAAAATGAAAAAGTGTGACTGACGCCATCTCCAACATCGTGCTGTTCAGCATGCTCCATCTCACTGTCAATGTGACATCTTGGTGGCTGGAAACAACCTGAAACAGTCTTCAAAATGTGCCTCATCAAGCTATTGTTGTCCCGCATCAATCGGTTGTTGCGCTGCTGCGAGTCCATAATCCATGCTATCTGCTCCACCTGAGTCATGTCATCCCTAACCGGTTGGAGAATGTACTCCTCATCAACTTCAGGAACCTCAACATAGAGAATTGTTATTTATCAATTACTTCAAAACCAATGGATTGATACAAACATTGGAAGGAACAATAGGTTTATATTTTCAGTTCAAGATCTTTTAAAAAGCTACTGTTCTTTGTAAACTAGATTAAATATTAAATCAATTTGTACTTTTTGGTTCTCCCGTGTTATGGTTATATAGTTGTTGGTCTGATTTTAAGAGGAGTTTATGATGGTAGATTTAAATATACTGAACTGAATTATTTGTGTAGTCACCAATTTTAAACTTCTAAAATACAAATACTTGAAGAACCCATGTATCTATGCAGGTATTCATTTAGTACATTAATAATAAGATAATATCAATCAATGGTGACTGATTATATTTCTATGTCTAATACTTGGCATATGAGAACAAACGACATGTTGTTTCTCATGTTTTTTTCCCTACAATTGACAAGTGTTATTGGTCAAGAAGCAAAACTCCTGAAAGATAAAACCAAATTTGAATGCTAATTTAATACTCGTCTTTTCAGGCATCAAACAATGATAAAGATGTTTACAACAAATAATGCAACAGAAGAAACCAGAAAACAAATAAAACCATCATAAATTAGCAAGGAAAGGAAACAATTCAACCATGTGTTTTAATTAAAGAAAAGCCTAA
>OVBE01004803.1:0-23045 GCA_900406425.1 Iberis pinnata | reverse complement strand
GATTCCCGGGAATAAGGCGTGACGTGGCGGCTCAATATCCGAGTCGGGGCGTTACATCGTCGCTAGTATGCGAGCTCTTTTCTTGAACTGTACTGACTTGGTGGGCCTTATCCTTGGTAGATGAGTTGTGCCACGTGTTTCCACCTCGTCGTCGGTCGTTGTTCCGGCTTCTGTTAGTATTAATTTTGCCATCTTGGAACTTCTTCAGAATGAGGGCTTGTAGATGTTGGCAGTCTACGGTTTTATGTCTGGTTCGTTTGTGGAAGTCGCAATACGCCTCTGGATCGTTATCAGAAGGTGGGGGCTGGTCGGTGCTTTTCTCACTATCCGTGATTGCGTAAGTGGCACGTCCTCGCCTATCCCTTGACTAATGTTGCCTTGGTTCTCAGGGGATTTCCTCCTTATCTCGGCTAGGTCTTGTGATGTGGTGTCTTTTAGACATCGCGACATGCTCCTCCTCTATCTCAATGAATTTGTTGGCTCAGTGGAGTGCATCCTCCAGTGTTTGCGGAGGGTTAATGAGTAGCTCGTCCTTGAACCTTAGTTTGAACCATAGTGCCTTTGGTAGTGCAGCAATTTCCCCCTCGTCGTTGATCACGATACGAGCTACGACTCCTTTGAACCTGTCAATGAAATCTTTCAGTTATTCATCTTCGTGCTGGGACAGAGTCCACAGATCGGTTGTTGACGCTTTCTTCACGATGTACATGGAGTAGTGCTTGATGAATACGGTTGAAAGCTATTGAAATGTGTCAATGGTTCCAGGTTCCAGACGAGAGAACCAATCCAAAGCCGAACCTGACAAATTTTCAACAAAAAGTTGACATAAACCTGCATCTCGTTCTTCTGGCGAGAATTGGGCTCGCGCCATAGCGATGGTGAAAGCTGTCAAGTATTGGACCGGGTCACTTTTTCCGTCATATCCTGTAAACTTGATTTTAGCGGAGTGCCGAACTAAGATGTCGATAACTCTCCTTGAAAACGGGGTTCGTTGAGTCTCTTCAATGGCGCGGAGGATATCGGAGGCCGAGCTGGTGGCCTGGTGTACTTGTGAGCTCATGATTTTCAACTGTTCACGGATATTCTGCATCTCGGTATCCTCGGTCATGTTCTTGAACCTAGTTGCGTTTGTGTAGTCTGACCGACCTTGATTCCCGTCTCTAGGAGGAGTTTGGTGAGATGCTCCGAACAGATTTTGGTTGATTGTGCGCACGTCCCTTTCCTCCGTAGATGCGGTGATGTCATCCAGTTGTGCTCTTAGGGTTTGTGACTCTGCTCTTAACTTGGCGGTTTCTGCCTTTTGCTCTTTTATCTGGTCTAGCAGATCCTGCATGGTGATTTTCGGGGTTTCTTCTTCGTGGTCATATCCCGTTTTTTCAGCATGATCGTCTTTGTTTGTTAGGTCGATGGTAGATCCATCTGGTGCTTTTTCGAGTAATCTTGTGGTCATTGCTGCTAGTTGTTTGTTCCTGCAAAGATAAATCACAAATTTTTCTAGCAAGTCCCCACAGACGGCCCCACAGACGGCGCCAATTGCATCAACTTAGAAAAGGTTCTTTAGATGTGGATAGTTACTATAATAGGTTGGTAACTATTTGGGAAGAAATGAAGGTTGCTCAAGCCAATCCGGTGTGTGTTTGTGATGGATGTGTGTGTGATCAGAACATCCAATGACATGCTTTGTTTGAGAGAAGCATAGTTTGAAAGTTTCTATTTGGATTAAATGATTCATATGAAGCGATAAGGTCACAAATTATAATGATAGATCCATTTCCAGATTTGGAGAAAACTTTAGTCTTGTTATTCAGCATGAACAACAAAATTTGATAAAGTTGAATCCTCAATCCAATTCCATTGTTTTTCAAACATCATCAAATCAGTTTGATTTACAAGGTTCTTCTGTAAATGAGGAGACTATAGCAACTGTTAATAATGGAAATTTTAGACCAACAGAAAGGTTTTTATGCACTCATTATGGTTTACAAGGTCATGTGGTAAATAGGTGCTACAAACTCTACCGTTATCCACCAGAATTCAAATCAAAATTCAGCTACTCAGAATCAACAAAATATGCAATACTCTAAACAACAATTTGGATCTTTTGGTTTTCAAAATCAAAGTCATTTCAATCAGGATTTCAAATCTAGAAACATGGTTCAGGAAAGATCTGACAAAAGGCACACAATTGCTAATGTTCTAACTACAAATCATCCACATTTGCTCAATTTTCTTCATAACAGATGCAGCAAATGGCATATCAAATACAATCTCAAGATCATTCTCAAGGTTAAGAATCATTGCCTACAATCTCATCTAATGAGGATATCAATCACTTGACAACTTCTATCAATGGTACAACCTTTTATTACATTTTTAACACTGCTCAGGAACCTGGCCTTACTTTTAATAGTTGGATAATATACTCTGGAGCTACATCTTATGTCTGTTGTGATTTTTCTATGTTTACATACACCTATAATGTTCTCAATATCAATGTTACCCTTCCTAACAATATTGCCATTTCCATCACCAAAGCAGGAACCATTGGGATTTGAAACATTCTTTTACTTTAAAACGTTTTATATGTCCCTTGTTTTCATATAAATCTCATCAGTGTGAGTGCTTTGCTTTTTCAAACTTTCTTATCAGTCACTTTTCATCCTCTTTTTGTACAATTCAGGATTGTACTCAGGACTTGATTATTGGGAAGGTTAACCTTCAGAAGAAGTTATATCTTTTAGATACTCAGCCCCAATCATCTTCTGACAGTTTCAATGTTCCTTCAAAAGCTATCATTTGCAACCTCAACACAAATTTTAGCACTCTTTGGCACAAAATATTTGGACATCCTTCATTTTCAAAATACATTTGCTTTCTAAATATCTTCTAATTACTAGTTTTACAAATGATGATTCTTCTCATTGCAAATTTTTTCATTTAGCAAAACAAAAATGTTTGTCATTTCCTTCTTTCAATCATATGTCTTCAAAAACTTTTGATTTAGTTCATATTGACATTTGGGGTCCTTTTCTGTTATATCACATGCTGGTTATCAATATTTCTTAACCTTTGTTGATTATTGCACAAGAGTCACTTGGGTTTACCTTATGAAATCAAAAGGTGATGTAGCTATTGTTTTTCCAAATTTTATAACCCATACAGAAACTCAATATGATACAAAATAAAATCAATTCGTTCTGATAATGCCCCAGAACTGAATTTTTCATCTTTGATTCAAGCTAAAGGCATCTTTTATTACTTTTCATGTACCTACACTCCACAACAAATGTATGTTTGTGGAAAGAAAGTATCAACACATCTACAATGTTGCTAGATATCTTCTTTTCCAGTCTAACATTCCTCAGATTTATTGGAGTGAGTGTATAAGGACTGTTGTCTATCTCATAAATCGAATTCCTTCACCTTTGTTACAACACAAAACTCCTTTTGAAATGTTGAATCATAAGAAACCAACATATTCTCATCTAAAATCTTTTGGTTGTCTTTGTTATGCTTCAACTCTTCCTAAAGATCATCACGAATTTAGTCCAAAAGTAAGTTCATCTATTTTCCTTGGTTATCCTTCAAGATATAAAGGATACAAACTTCTTGACTTGGACACTAACTCCATCTTCATAACTCGTAATGTCCAGTTTCATGAAAATATTTTTCCATATCTTGACATTACTCATTATGTTCCTTCTTTAGATATTTTTCCTCAATCAATTCTTCTTCTTCCTATCCCTGATCAGTATCAGCCAATAGCCATATCACATAATCCTTCCAATACTCTACTTGTTTCAAATGCCCCTATTATTCAGACATCAATAACACCAGATATTGATCATGTTGTATAGGCAGACCACGAAACATTAAAGCTCCTTCCTATTGGTCTGACTATCATTGTAATTTATTGTATAATCTGCCTATGATCAATACACCAAAGTCCACACCATATCCACTTTCCTCAGTACTCAACTATTCTTTTTTCAAACCACATCACCAGACTTATTTATATCCTCAACATATCCACTGAATATAAACCTAAATCTTTTTCACAAGCTGTAAAATCAGAACAGTGGGTTAAGTCAATGAATCGTGAATTAGAGCAATTTGTAAAGACATCTACATGGTCAGTTGTTTCTCTGCCTAAGGGTAAGACTCTAGTTGGTTGCAGATGAATTTATAAGATCAAATATAAAGCAGATGGAACATTAGATAATTATAAAACAAGGCTTGTTGCCAAAGACTTTACACATCAAAAAATGGTGAATTATGTTGACACATTTTCCCATGTGGCTAATTGGTTACTGTCAAGTTACTCTTGGCTTTAGCTACTTCTCAAGGCTGGTTTATACGACAAATGGATGTAACCAATGTCTTTCTCCATGGAGACTTAGAGGAGAAAATATACATGATTTTACCTCCTGGATACACTTTACCTCCAAATGCAGTATGCATATTACACAAAACCATATATGGTTTTAAGCAAACCTCAAGGCAATGGAACAAAAAATTTTCACATGTGCTAGTACATAATGGTTTTTTTTTTTTACAATATGAGGCAGAACATACATTGTTCACTAAGTTGTCTGGCCAACATTTTGTTGTTGTACTAGTGTATGTGGATGACATATTAATTGCTAGAAACGGTGAATAAGCAATAATTCAGTTGAAAAATATCTTCATGTCTACATTTCAGATTAAAGATCTTGGCACACCTAAATATTTTTTGGGTTTGGAGATTTCCAGAAACAGCACATAAATTTCATTGTGTCAACAAAAATATGCACATGATATTCTTCGAGATACAAGCTTACTAGGTTCTAAGCCAATGGATACTCCTCTTGATCCTAATCATCAGTTACATAAAGAGAGTGGGGAACTATTGGTTGATCAAACACCTTATAGAGCTCTCATTGGTAAATTGTTATATCTTACCATCACTAGGCCTGATATCACATATTTTGTGCATAAGTTGAGTCAATATTTGGCAGCTCCTAGTGATAAACTGCCAAGTCTATCAAAGGTGATCCAAGCAAAGGTCTTTTTTATTCTTCCAAGTCTTAATTCAAGCTGAATGCTTTCTCTGATTCAGACTAGATTACTTTTCCAGACATAAGAAGGTCAGTCACAGGTTTTTGCATCTTTCTTAGAGACTCTTTCATATCATGGAAGTCTCATAAATAAAAGACAATCTCTTGCAGTAGTGCAGAGGCTGAATATATACAACTAAGGAACTGATCTGGCTCACAAATTTGCTGACTGAATTGCATCTAACTCCAATAGCAACATCTAATTTGTATTGTGACAATACAGTAGTTATACACATTGCTTCAAACTCAGTTTTTCATGAACAAACCAAACACATAGAGTTGGATTGTCATGTGCTTTGAGATAAATACAAAGAGGGTTTTCTGCAATATTTACATGTCAATATTAGTTTGCAACTTGCTGACATTCTAACAAAATCACTCTAGCCTGCTATATTTAGAAATTTACTTGCCAGATTCAGGTTTTCAAGCCTCTATCTTCCTCCTTGAAGATTTTGGCTTCAGCGAGGGATATTAGATTAGTTAAGTGTGAACTTAATTAGTGAGCTAAAATTAGCAGTTGATTAAGAGTTTGTTAAACAAAGTATTGTATATATAACCTATGCTGTAAACAGAAGTGGATCTCGATGAAAAATTAGTATGGGGCAAAAATCTATAGAAAAAGAAAGGAAAAAACAAAGGGATTACTTGAGAAGCAAACCCTACCTAGATGATTAATAAAATAACACAATCAACTAAATTAACAAATTATTATGAGTATGTAACACTTGTCCTATACTAATATTAATCCTCCCCTGGATGAAAAATAAAGTTTCATTTCATCTTTTCTTTTCAATATTTCTCATCAATAACCAGCATATTTCTATTTTTTTCAAATTTCTCACAAATTCATCGAATAGATGCCCATAAATTTCGGTCTAAACGAGTCTCATTGAAGAAGAAAAAAAATTATGGTTGATTTTTAGTGGAAACCTTCTCTACTCGGCTTTGTTTTGGAGATTATGCTAAAACAAGAAGGCTCGTGGGCTGAAGAAGACCTAAAAGCCCAAAAGTGAACAAGGATTCTTTGTTTGTATGATCCAAGTACCGATAACAAGATCCGGTTTCCAAACCGATCCGACGGCGGAACAAGTGTCGTATGATTTCTTACCGGCGAATATCGCCGGCGTTAATCCTTTCAAAATTAATTAGGAAAGGAGACGAACGATCAGGATTTAATCCTCCCATGGTGGTTTCTCCCTCCAATGCCCTTCAGTAACCCTAGGAAACGGCCTATCTGTCTCGCCCGATCGTTTCTCAGCAGACGCGCAACCAAAGAAGAGCTCTTTCAGGCGGTGTCTCGTCTCGAGTCCTTAACAGAACAAGGGATCCGCTTACCGCTTGAAGTCTTAGCTTCACTGCTCCAGCAGTGTGGAGACACGAAATCTCTAAAACAAGGCAAATGGATTCATCGTCACTTGAAGATTACTGGATTCAAAAGACCCAACACGCTTTTAGCCAATCATTTAATCGGAATGTACATGAAATGCGGTAAACATATCGATGCGTGTAAAGTGTTCGATACAATGCATCTGAGGAACTTGTATTCGTGGAACAATATGATCTCTGGGTATGTTAAATCAGGGATGTTGGAGCGTGCACGAGCAATGTTCGATAGTATGCCAGAGAGAGATGTTGTATCCTGGAACACGATGGTTATTGGGTACGCTCAGAATGGGAAGCTACACGAAGCTTTGTGGTTTTATAGAGAGTTCAGAAAATCTGGAATCAAGTACAACGAGTTCAGCTTTGCTGGGATTTTGACGGCATGTGTGAAATCAAGGCAGCTCCACCTCAATCAGCAAGCTCATGGGCAGGTTATGGTTGCTGGGTTTCTGTCAAATGTAGTGCTTTCGTGTTCTATCATCGATGCTTATGCAAAATGTGGTCAGATGGATAGTGCTAGAAGATGTTTTGATGAGATGACAGTGAAAGATATTCATATTTGGACTGCTCTGATCTCCGGTTATGCTAAACTTGGGGATATGGAAGCTGCTGATAAATTATTCTGTGAGATGCCAGAGAAAAATCCAGTATCTTGGACCACATTAATTGCTGGATATGTTAGACAAGGCTCAGGGGACCAAGCGCTTCACTTGTTCCGAAAAATGATTGCTTTGAGGGTTAAACCAGAGCAATTTACTTTCAGTAGCTGTCTCTGTGCCTCTGCGAGCATTGCATCTCTTAGACACGGGAAGCAAATTCATGGGTACATGTTCCGTACCAATATTAGACCCAATGCAATTGTGATCAGTTCTTTGATCGATATGTACTCCAAATCAGGGAGTTTAGAAGCCAGCGAGCGAGTTTTCAATCTTTTTGATGACAAGCAAGACTGCGTTTTGTGGAACACAATGATTTCTGCGTTGGCACAGCACGGCCTTGGCCATAAGGCCCTGCGCCTGCTTGATGACATGATCAAAACCAGAGTTTGTCCTAACCGGACAACTCTAGTTGTGATTCTCAATGCCTGCAGTCATTCAGGTCTGGTAGAGGAAGGAGTCAGGTGGTTTGAGTCACTGACTGTTGCGCACGGGATTGTACCTGACCATGAACATTACTCATGTCTGATAGATCTCCTAGGTCGTGCCGGTTGTTTCAAGGAACTGATGAGCAAAATCGAGAAAATGCCTTTTGAACCTGACGAGCATATCTGGAATGCAATCTTAGGAGTATCCAGAATCCATGGAAATGTAGAATTGGGAAAGAAAGCCGCGGAAGAGCTGATAAAACTGAACCCTGAGTCGTCTGCGCCATACATATTACTATCAAGCATTTACGCAGATCAAGGGAAGTGGGAATCAGTAGAGAAACTGAGAGGGATTATGAAGAAGAAAAGCGTGAAGAAAGAAAAAGCTCTTAGTTGGATTGAAATCGAAAACAAAGTAGAAACATTCACAGTCTTAGACGGGTCTCATCATCCTCGTAAAGAAGAGATCTATTCCGTTTTGCATAATCTAGATGCACTTATGGAAAAAGAAGCTTCAAGAACATGATCTAGATACAAAGAAGATGCATCATCAAACAGCTTAAAAGATTCCTGAAAATTTTCTTGGCAGGATTGTACACTTTTAAAGCTGCAAAAGCAGTGATTTATACGTGTTGTGATGGTTTCGTTTTTTAGAGTTTCAGAAGTTTTGTCAGTGTAGAAGAGCTAACAACGACAGTGTTCAAATTCAATTTTCTTTTTCCAGATTTATTATTTCAATAAAAATTGAATGGATTTTGGCCCCTATAGGCAGATCTTCATGCATTAAGATAGCAAAAGTACAAGATGGATGGTTCTGGTTTAATTGAGTTATTACAAAACGATGGAGAGATGACAGGTGAGAGAAAGGGACATATACAAAATGAAGACTATAAGTAAACCAGAAAGGAAATCCACCAAAGTCAAAAGCCAATGGTCCGGTTTAATCTAAACCGGTGACTAAGTTTTATGCATCAATCAAGAGCATTTTAGCTCCTGCCTTCTGTGTAGTTTCACAATCCAGTTGAATTATACTGGTAAGGCTTGTCCAATGGTTTGTAATTTAACTGAAGCTTTCTGCAACTTTTGTTGTCTCCAACATAGATTTGTAAGTTCTAAGAAAGAACCACGACCTTGCTCAAAATCCACATCACAAGAGAGAACTCAAATGCAAAGAGCGTATGAAGCAATCCTCTATCGAGTGCATATCCATAGAGTGTAATCCCCTTGTTGTTATGTCTCAGGTATTCAACTGCAATCAACTCTCCATCATTTTGAAATATAAAAACACGAGCAATATAGTTATGCAACCTCAATGTAACTCACCTAGAGCTTGCCTAGCCTGGAAGAATGAAGATAAATCCAGTGACGGCGACACATTGATATACACGTTGTCGGATGAGTCAGTGTCACTCTCTGGTGATACAGCTTCAGAGGCACACGTCAAGGCCATGTGCCACCTTGTTGCGATACACACTACTCCTTGAGCTCTGTGTGTGATTCTTGCAGCACCCAACAAGCACAAGAAGAATCCACTTAGCTCAACTGCAGAACATACCTTGAGATACCAAAAGAATATAACTCAAAACGCTGAAACTAGAGTATTATCACAACAGAGTTTTAGAGTAAGTATATTACCACCAAATCGCCAGAGTTGAGGAAACTTTTTTTAGATTTTGAGGCAAGAACCATCAGTAACGCCACGAACTGACAGGTACTAATCACAACAAAGGATGCAATGATGAAGAACCTGTACCTGTGACTCGTAGCCAACAACTGTTTCCTGATCCTCACGTGTTCTTTACATACCTCTTCTATGGTGTCTGAGCCATATCTGTGAAACAGCTTTTGCAGCTCTCGAAACCTCAGTATCAGCAGCTCACATGTCAACCGGAACAGAACACAAACAAGCAAGAACAGTCCTGTCCGGTATACCCATGAAAACAAGACGAGCACAAGCATCACAAAGTTCAACGCAGCACAAGATGAATTCATGAAAGGAAATGATACTTCCACTGAGGAGAAGAATATGCTCTTATGCACAAGTTCTACAAGGAAAGAAGGTAAAAGTATGCAAGCTAGGCCACGTAAGGCCTTGTCAAGTTCAAGCGAATAGCCAAGCTTCACCAAAGTACAATCATCGAGAAACAGAAGCTGTTTGAGACTATATATTCTAAAGAAATATAGCAGAGTTAAGAAACTGATGATGGCTAGTCCAGACTCTGGGAATTCGACAAGCACATTGAATGTGTTGGTGTCTATAACTGGTGAAGTTGCGGTTCTAGGAGTTTTGATAGACAAACAGCTTATGAGAGGGACTAGTAAGGTGAAGACTACAAACATCACATAGGACATAGCTTTACCAGAAGTGGAGGAGTGATCCAAGCCGTACAACTTGAGGAGGACACGAAAGTTGCACAGGTCATCAGAAAGCAAGGATTCTGAAGATTGTAAGGGTGTGTTTGAGTGGTCGAGTAAGTATTCATCTTCACAAGGATTCATATCTCTCCAGATGATATAAAAAAAGTGTTGAGGAATCACCTAAGTTGTATAGAGAAGGTCAATGCGCAGAGAAAAAATGACTCAAAATAACTACACCCACACGCATTCAAACATATATAGGTTGTTGGCAGAAGTCTAGCATCTTCATCACAAGCGATGGTTGATGAAAAAATTAAAGAAAAAAGCAAAAGTAGCTTGCTTTTTCCCGTGAAGTGAAGAACTCTCACTCTTTCTCCTACTTTTTGGTAATCCAACTTGCCTGGCTCTGTAAGCCTTTTCAAGTGTTAGTTCTAGTTGATATAAAGCACGAGCAATCTGATTTGTAACACTTTTCATCAACCACAACATTTGCTGATCCTTTTTTGGCTTGCCTCTGGTTGGAGGAATAAAGTATCATGGGAGTCAAAACACGGCTTGTGTTTATCTGTAAGAACATGTTACATGTGCTGAGATTTGAAGATTTAATTTTGCTTCCATTTAGTTATCTGCCATATGCCGTTCTTCAATCAGAAGAGTGCCATGGGAATGGTTACCGACAAAATTTGGACTTCATACTTTCTTCCAAAGAACCAAAAACCACAGTGAACAATCCTGCAGATACAAAGGTAAGTGGACAATTTAGTTATCTTCACGTTGCTAACTTAGAGGGAACGTTTTGGTAATTCGCAATGGAAAAATAAACAATAGCTTCTAAAGATTCATGAATAACGAAGTGAAAATCAAGCAATATGACTAACCTGAGAGTGGACTATCTTTCTGCTGCAATGATCCTTTTATAAGTAACGTTCCTGGCATTTGCTGGAACACCTGTAACAGTATTTTCTCCATCATATACCAATTGAAAGTGTGAGGGCAATCGTTAAGGATTTATTTTATCAACTCTAAACAAACCAAGATGCGGAAAGATAAGTTCTCTTGAGGGACTTGCAAATTGGAGCTATCTAGTGTCTGTTTTTCATATCCATGGTTTCCCATACTATCCCCGTCTCTATTGCTAATCTTTGAGATTGTGTTGCACTGGTCATTGGATACGATAATCTGTATAACAAGAGAAGGGGGCTTTGTTGAGCTTGAGATAGAAACAGAATTGGAAGGCAAGACAATACGATACACATGTAGTGCACTTACGTCAATAGAAAATGTAGATGAGTTTAATTTACACGAGGCGCCATAGCTTTTGAAGAATTCCTCAACTGCTTGCAGCACATCTACTGCACTATACTGCCGTTTAATGCCCTACACAACACAAATCATCGTGAAGAATGTAAGGCTCGACTAAAGTAAGACATTATATAGGTACATAGAAAATATATGCTAATTGAGAATGTAAAGGTTAACAGAAGTTAAGGATAGATTACTTCAAGCATAAAAGAAAAGACACTCTTTTTGGCAACAGACGGTACTATAATCTTCCTAACTGTGGGCATGAAGGACCAAGCAAGGCCCCAACGAGATGTTCGACCTTGGACAAATTCAGTGGTCTTCACAATAGTAACTCCTACTTCTCGAAGCTTAGATATCAAGGATTTGAGGTTAGCCTTCTTTCCAAGCATCGAAGTGTACCACCTAACAAAAACATAATCACAAAAGGCAAGTACTGGTGAATGAAAGCCCTTTATGTGAAAGAACAAAAGTTTTATTTGGGTATAGTTACCTGAATCTTTGCCTCAGTACAGCGCTATCTTCAATAATTCGGGTCACAAAAGCCTTCTCCCCACCATTGCAAACCATCTCCTCAGGAGTTCCACCGCACGAGGTTTTAGGGTTAAGGCCTGATTCTTCTAAGGTCTCAAAAAATGGAGGATTTGACATACAGAAGTCGAATGTTTCGTTTTCCTTGACAACACCAAGTAGTACAGCTGGTCTCATACAGATCTTGCTTTCACCTACATGATAATCAGTCTGAACAGTGGGGGACAACTCCGCTTCCTCAGCTAATGTTTGACTACAATGCTTTTCTCTATCTTCATTTTCAACCTCTGGGAGATGAGACTCAGAAGGACACTCTGGAAGGATTTTGGAGTCTCTAATCTCGATTAGGTCTGAAATGTGGGGATTACTTTTGACATTTTTCTCAGCCCATTCTAGAGCTACAACAGTAACATCTGCGTACAAAAACATAGGAATTAGTAAGCCAATTAAGAATGTATGTAGCATAGAGCAAAGTACTGAAGAAGCTAAAAATAATGCAAATGGATATAATGACATAGAAGAAACCTGAGCCAACAAAACTCCAACCGAAAAGGGAAGCACCGAGGAGAGGATAAATGCAATTGGCCCCTGTGCCTATGTCAAAGCCCTTGACTTTGCTTCCATCACCACCCAAGCTTTGTATAATATTAGACGACAAAAGATCATTGATCCAATGGATGTAATTCGATCTATTAGGAACAGTTGGGCAGAGCTGGCCGTCCGGAATCCACCTACACAAATCCACACGTGAACTTCAAAGACAAAAATCTTTCCTTGGATTTAACAAGTCTAAACGCAACGCAATTACTTCGGAAATTAAGATTTTCATATAAACTAATGAATATTTACCAATTGACGGCATGGTCATGGAGAAGGAGGATACGAGTGAGCTCTCGAGTCGCATTGTAATCGGTCCAGTCGATCCGGGGTCGACCAACGGAAAAGAAAACATAGGGTTCGAAAGATGGGTAAAGAGAAGCCAACAAGGCGAAATCCGGCGGGTTGTCGGAGTATTTGTTTCTGGGTTGGATAGTTGATCCAGGTTCAGGCTTAGCTCTTTTCTTCTCGTTCCGCATCGGAAAATGCTCCGTCAGATAAACCCTAAGCCGCCGGGAACTGAACGTCGGTGAAAGGATCTATTCTCACTTTCGCAATTGAAAGCCTAAAATCTCTGCAACAGTTTTAATCATCGAACGACGTCGTTATTGTTCTCGTTTTCAAACATCGGTTTAGGCAACCTAAATTATACGGGTGTCCATTAAGCGTCGGGTATTGATTGGTTCACCCGGTGTCTTTTTTTTTTTTTTTTTTCCTTCAAACAACATTTATTAATTATCAAGAATTACATATATTAGTACAATCAATGGAGCTGAAAGAAGCTAAAAAATCTGGACAACAGGAATAAATACAATGTGATGAGGGCCAATCTAGTGCCTTCTTAGCCAATATATTTGCACAAACATTTGCATCACATTTGCGGTGTTGAAACGAAATGGTTTCAAATGAATGAATCCATTGTTTAATACATTCGATAATGAAATGGAGGCGTAGGTTTGGGAGATTGTTGTTGACAGTTGTATTTAACAGAAGGTTGTCGCCTTCAAATATCACTCGACGATAGCCTAAAGACGAAGCACATTGAATAGCCCATAATAGAGCATTAGCTTCAGCTTCTGTTGCGTCCATTCTCCCTTCAAATTGTCCTAAGCCGCAGTGGAGAACCAACCCATGATGATCACGAATGATCCAACCCAAACCCAAGTTTCGAATGCCATCATGGTGAGAAGCATCATAGTTGCATTTAACAAAGAATTCGGAAGGAGGTTGCCATGAGACAGGGGAAGAGGTTGAAGGTAATGTAATGGTAGAGTTCACAATACCACACCAAGATTGAGCATCGGACTTAGCATAGTCAACAGTGAATGTTACGGCAATAGATTTGCGTTGAAAGAGTAGAATGTTCCGAGCTTTCCATAAACGCCAAAGCAAAGAAAAAGGTAGTGTATGGAAATATATGTCAGTAGCAGATGAAGAATGGAGATTCGTTAGCAGAGTCTCAAGAAGATCATGGAACGATGTGGAAAAGGATGTAGGGACAAGAGTGTGCAGTCCGGCTTGTCTCCAAGCTTGTTTAGCATAAGGACAAGTAAAAAAAAGTATGAAGCTCTGTTTCAGGGTCTGAGCAACAACGAAGACATATGGGATGCACCGGAATGTGTCGATAATTTAAATTGGCCGAAAGGGGTAGTGAAGATGAGCCAAAACGCCAAAGAAAATGTTTAATTTTAGGCGGCAGTGTGGATTTCCACAGTCGGACCGAGAACTCTGAGGGATGGGAATGGCATTGCTAGATGATGTAAGTGTTGGATCCAAATTTGTGGAGAGATGATATCCAATTTTCACTGAATAGTGACCATTGTGGGTGAATCTCCAATAAAACGAATCAGGAGATGGAGTACGTGGCAGGAAGAGTTTGCGGATCGGTTGAGATAAGATGACTAACCTTGAGAGAAGATGGTGTTGAGGGAGAAGTGTTTGGTGGACGTTCAGGCCAACAAGGCAGCCAAGTGGAGTTAAATATGGAGGTGTTGGAGCCATCACCAATGCGAGTGATCAGTCCGGCACGTAACAAGCCTTTGCCAAACATAAGGGATTGTCAACCGTAGGAACTATTAGCTTTAGTTGGAGCCTCGAAAAAAGTAGTGGATCGAAAGTATCGGTGTTGTAAAACGCGAAACAGGAGACTATGTGGACGATTAATCAATTTCCAGCATTGACTGGCTAGTAAAGAGCGATTAAAATGTTGAAGGTCCTTAAAACCGAGACCACCAAGAGGCTTCGGTTGAGAGAGACGGGACCAAGAGAACCACGACTTCTTATGTGCATCCGATGTTGAACCCCACCAGAATTTGGATAATAAGGCATCAATATCGCGGCATATGGAGATCGGGAGTCGAAAACAGTTCATCAAATAGATAGGCATGGATAAGGCAATGCTTTTGATGAAAGTCTCATTCCCAGCTGGTGAAAGGAAACGAGACTGCCAGTTCGAAATTTTGTGCTTAACTTTGGTAAGAATGTATTGAAACATGTCGATCCTGTTACGATTGAACTGTTCCGGAAGCCCGAGGTACTTGCCCCCACCTCCAATCGTCGAAATGCCGAGAATGTGTTGAATGGAATGGCTGGTGTGGTGAAAAACTTCTTGCCAAATGTAATAGTTGACTTAGCGAGATTGATCATTTGACCCAATACACGTTCGTAATTCTGGAAAATAGATTGAAGAGCCATAGCATTTGACCGATCCGCTTTTATGAAAAACAAAGAATCATCGGCGAATAAAAGATGGGAAATAGCCGGACCACCCTTACTGAGACGCAAACAATCCAATTTATTGGTAGATTGGGCATCACTGATCATCAAGCTTAGCACGTCACTTGCTAAGATGAACAGATAAGGAGATAATGGATCTCCCTGGTGAAGTCCTCTTTCCGGTTGGAAACGATGATATAGACAGCCATTAATTAAAACAGAATAGGAAACAGTACCTAAACATTCCATGATTAGAAAATCCAATGAGGTGAAAAACCCTTACAGCGCAGAACTTCGAGGAGAAATCGTCATTCCAATCTGTCGTAAACTTTACTAACATCAGTTTTCACAGCCATGTGTGTACTAGCAGTGTTCCGTTGAGAATTAAAAGCATGAAATGATTCATACGCTAAAAGGACATTATCCGTAATAGAACGACCGAGAGTGTACGTTGCTTGTTGTTCAGAGATTAGGCAGTCCATCATAGGTTTGAGTCGAGCCACCAAGACCTTTGAAATGATCTTATAAAGGACATTGCACAAACCAATGGGGCAAAGTCCTTCATAGATTGAGGTGTCGCGGATTTCAGAAGCAAGCATATGTTCGTGTGGTTTATCCCATAAGGCAAAATACCATGACTGAAAAATTGTTGAACTGCACTAACAATTTCGGCTTTTACAGTGGACTAAGAACGTTGAAAAAACAGAGCCATGAAACCGTCCGGTCCAGGCGCCTTAGTGCTGCCAATGGAGAAGACTGCCTCGCGAATTTCATATTCGGAAACTGGTTTGAGAAGCTCTGAATTCATGTCATCAGTAACGACACGTTTTTCTGTATCGAGAGTATTGACATGATCTGTACAGTAATCTGAAGTGTACATGGCTTGAAAGTATTGTTTAGCTTCAGCAACAATAGATTTGTTACCTCGGATAGTTTCACCAGAACTAAATTGCAGGGATATGATTGAATTCTTAGCTCTGCGATTCTTCGTAATGGCGTGAAAAAAACGCGTATTTCGATCTCCATTGAGAAGCCACATATTTCGAGACTTATGTTGCCAATAGAGTTCGTCGCGTCTATATTCATGAGAAAGTTGTTGACATAAGTTATGAATATGTGAAGAAGGAACAGAGGAATCGATGAGGCCTGCATCAATCTGTTGTCGGAGAGAGGTAATATTCACGAAAGCGTTAAGTCGTTTTGTGGATTTCCATCAGGAGAGATAGGAACGGCAATGGGACAGTCGATTGGAAAGGGAAGTAGAATCTGGAACAGAAGTCCAACCCGACGAAACTACCTCGGGAAAATCAGGTTCGTCACAAAGACGAGAATCAAACCGGAAAAGACGCTTACCAGTTTCGATTGCTGATTTGACAGAGATAATTGCAGGACGGTGGTCCGATTCATTGAGGTCTAAAAAGCTAGTTTCAGAGGCCGAAAATAGAGCCTTCCATTGTTTGTTTATCATTACGCGATCCAAACAACACTGAATAGTATGAATCTGTCTTTTCCCAGCCCATGTAAATTTATTTCCCACGAAAGGAAGATCTGAAACGTGACAACAAGAAACCATATTTCGAAAATCTTGAAGTGAAGCAACTGAACGTTGTCTGCCATCAATCTTCTCGCTTGGATCAAGGATTTCATTGAAATCCCCACAAAGCATCCAAGGTTCGGTTCTTGTAATATTAAGTCTTTGTAGTTTCTCCCAAAATATGTGGCGCAGTGAACGATTTGGGTCACCATAAAAAAAAAGAGGAGTAAAAAGAAAGACCATCTTTATTAATTTGACAATCGATCATTCTGGAACTTAGAGAGGACAGTACAACAGTGACAGATGAATCCCAGAATAAAGCTAAACCCCCACTCTGTCCTAATGGACTTACACAACGAGAATTAGAATACCCCAATTGTACAACAACATCACGAACTATATTATCAATATTTTTGGTTTCGATAAGGAAGAGTATAGCCGGAGAATAAAGCCTTTTAATCTCCTTTAGGCGTCGAATTGTCGGGTTACTCAAACCCCGACAATTCCAAAAAGATATATTCATATAACATGTGGTGAGTTATGGCCCACCACACCGTCACCCTTCGATTCCGGAGTCTTAGTCTCCTTTAGGAATCTAGTAGCCGACACTTCCGTCTTTAGTGTTGGCTTAAAAAAAGTCCATGTTTTGTTTTCAACAGCTTTGGCCCTAGTTCTCTTCAAAAAGAAGGATTGTTGCTGAAAATCTTCATTATTGGTGACCCTCTTGAATTCATTGAGGATAACATCAGGAAAGATTGCATCTGCAGGATCCGCAGCCTTTCGTTTCTTTTTAGCATTAGAGGAGGAGGTAAAGCCATTACCTGTAGGAGAATCATATGAAGGAGGAACAGTAGCATCGGGTGCCGCATCGGTATCATTCGGATCGACATCTGAGTTTTCATCTGGATCATCATCATCCTTGGGCGAGACAGGAGGAGAGTTGTTCCCGTAAATGCAGGTTGAAACATCATGGTCTAAGTGACCATAGGCGTAACAAAAGTTAAGTAATTTCTCATATTGAAATTTCAGGGTGACCACCTCTTCGCCGAATCGAAATTGCTTCTGGAAACGTAAGGGATCAGCAATCCTCCAGAGAAGACGGACACGTGCGTAGTTCACCATTTGAGTCGTATCACCCGAGAAATATGTTTCCAAAAACAGACCCAATTGTCTACCAATGTAGATGACCATTCCCGAAGAGAGGTATTGTAGGGGAATTTCGCGTAATTGAACCCAAAAAGGGATGAATTGAAGATCATCCTCAGTCATATTTGGAGACCAACTTGGAGCACCACCATCCAATCATTAAAGGACCAAGGTCCGCGCCTTAGGACCGAGAGAAGCGATTCTTCTGTTGGAAACAAGAATTGGATGGTCTTGTCACCGAGAATGCGTCCGTGAACGTCCTCACAAGTACCACAAAGACGGGGTAATGGAATCATCATAGCACGAAGGTTTTGTTTTGCGGGATTCACGGGTTTAGCAACCAAACTGAATTGATTATTGCGCGCCGCTGATTCGCATAGTTCCAGAGGCAAAGTGAAAATCTCATCAGAGAGCCAGAGCGTAATTGTTTGCATCCGGTGTCGGATACGATCAGACATGATTAGAAGGAAAAGAGGGAAAGGGGTTCGCGAAATTAATGTGTGGAAACATATCCATGATGACAGGATTGGGTATTTATACAAAAGCAGAGAAGCAGTTATCGCAGAACAACAATTATTGAGATAACCGTCAAAGAGAAAGCCGTTAAACGAGAACGGAAAGAAGAAGAAAGTAACCGGTGACGGTTAATCGGAAATCGCGTCCTGAGAGAAAAGTCGCCATTTAAAAATTATTATTTTTGTTCACCCGATGTCTTCAATTTATCTTATCAATATTTTTTATAACACAAAAATTTTTATTTACTTAAAAATTGAGAAATTCCTTTAAAAACCATCAAAAGAAGTTCAAATTCCAAAAATACCACACACTCCCAAAATTTCCAAATATACCACACACTCTCAAATGTTCCAAAAATAACACAAACATAAAAAGTGATTTTTAAGGGTTTAGAATTTAAAATTTTGAGTTTGGGTTCACTAAATAGAGTTTAGGGTTTAGTTTTAAAGGGGGTAGGATTTGATTTTGAGGTTTTAGGGTTTAAATTTGAAGTTTTAAAGTTATTTCAAATTTTGTGGTATTTTTGGAATAAAAACATTTTTGTGGTATTTTTGGAATTTTTGGGAGTGTGTGATATTTTTAGAATAAACCTAGTATTTGGTGGTATTTTTGAGAATTCCCCTAAAAAATTTATATATTAGTTGGAAAGCATTCTTTCAAAAAAATATTTATTTTATAAAAATTTTAATGAAAATATCACTGATTTAAAAAAACAAAACCAAAAATTCGGGCAACAATGCAATTTTATTTTAATATGTGCAACAAATCTAGGGGTGGACTTTCGGTTATTCTTTTCGAATTGATTTTTTTGGATCCGGTTTTTTCATTTTTTTTAATATAGGATTCATATAAGAACCATAAGAAAATTGATTTGGTTCAATTCTAGGTTAGTTCTGTTCGGTTTGAATCTAAAATTTTGTAACTATTTGAGAACCAATATATTAATGGTTCGGTTCAGATATTTTATCCAAAGATACCCAAAAAATTGAAAGAACCGAAAATATTGAAAATAGATGAAACTAAAAATATTTAAAAGAACAAAAATACCCAAAAGAACAAAAAAACCAAAAATACCTAAAATATCTAAAACCAAAAATACCAAATAAGAACTAAAAGTACCTGAAAAACCAAGAATATCCAAAAATAACTGAAATATCCCAAAATTGATAAGAAAAGCATATATGTATAGGTTTTGGTATAAATACTTACCTTATATTTTTTGGTTCGATTTGATTCTTATGTTCCGGATAATTATGTTCACTCCTAAACAAACCACTAAATTAGAAAATTTTAAGAAAATGAGACTATATATAAAATATTAATTGTATTGAATGTAGATTGTTTAACATATGTTAAAAGATATGTACATTGTTAACATGCCAAAATATTAAGTATGTATCACATATTTGTCTCTACAAGATATTGGATGTATTAAATGTAGATTTTTTTTAACATGTTAAAAGATCCATATATTATTAATGTACCAAAATATTAAAAGGGTAAATTTTTTTTTTTTTTTGATGACCCTAGTATCCGGAGTCTTGAAATACTCCGACTAGGTGCAAAAAATCTGCACGTTTGTTTTTTTCTTCTTTTTCTATTAAATATTCTTAGATAAACAAATCAAAATGAAAAAATACAATTGAAAATAAATAAACTCAAAAATATTGATAGAACCAACAAAAAAATAATTAATTTTTTTAAACACATAAAATCATGTTTATTCCATAAATGTTTTGATCCATCCTAATCTTTCTTCCACAAAGATATTGATAAACATGTTTTGTATTCTTAACTCATTAATCTTCGTAAGTGCTTTGTAATGAATACGCTCTTCCAAATCAAAATTTTCTTTTATAGCATTCCAAACCTTATTTTTCTTTTATCCTACTTCTTATTGTTGTCTTTCGTTTCCTTGTTGCATTATACATAAAATTTCATTTGAAATCGTCAGCAATGGATTTTCATCTGCTACATCTTTATCAAACCAGGCTCATTTTTTTGTTGAAACTTCTTTATACGATTTGCCTGTGAATCAAATATTTTTATTTTAAAATCAACTAAAGTAATAAATTAAATATTATGTTTTTTAATTTAAAAATAATTTATTATTTTAAAATATTATTATACTGTAAAATATTTGATTTATTATTTTATTTAGGATATTTTAAAATCAATTAAAATAATAAATCAAAAATTATGTTTTTAATATTAAAATATTTTAATTTAATTAATTATTTTAAAATCAATTAAAATAAAAAATTAAATATTATGTCTTTAATATTAAAATATTTTAATTTAATTGATTAATTTAAAATAAATTAAAATAAAAGATTAAATATTATGTTTTTAATATTAAAAATATTTTAATTTAATTTATTATTTTAAAATATTATGAAATATTTAATTTATTATTTTAGTTAATTTTAAAATATATTTGTTGTATTAGTTTAAAAGTAATATTAAAAATATTTTAATGTAAGATTTAATATTAAAAATAGGGTTATTTCATCAGACCTCCTAAACGATATATGCTCAAATTATTTCCACCCCAACTTCGTAACTCTTTAGAACACCCCCTGAATATGTATACTTCATTATCCGACCATCCAAATTTTTTAATCTCATCACTAAACAACATATAGAATTAATAAGTTTAATTTACGATTTGACATTAATAAAACGTGATCATAAATCGCAATTTGGGTCACTTAGTCTAAACCAAATATGTTACGGTCTTATACCCAAACCCAATTTTAATTAAACCCAGCTCTAACATTAATATCTCTAATCTCGTTTCTCTATTCTCGGACGAAGCTTTAAAAAGATTCAACGAGGAAGAAACGAGGATGACAATTGTCAATTGCTATAAGTAATATAAAACAAATTCAGTTTCAATCGTTTTCCATTACATATTATTAATTGATGTAGGTTCATTGAAACCAGATTAAGGAAAACGATTAAAAACAATTTTTCAAGAACGATTAAAAACAATTTTTCAAGAACGATTAAAACCAAAAATAAAACGAGAATGCGGAGTCGAGAATGATCTCTTTTCTTAATTTTTTAAATCGCCCATAGTGCCATAGTTTTGTGCGATATAAGAATCTCAGGATACAACCGCAGGGAAACCGTTTCGAATGCACTTGAAATCGGAATCTATCGAACTATATTGTACGATTATACTCTCGGTGTGGAGGACTTACGATCGATTAGAACAAAGTTTGGAGTTTGCGATTTTGAGTGTAAAATTTTAGAGAGAAATTTCGTCTGTAAGAAATTTCTGAAAAGATCAGTTTGGTTCTGTATATATAACCGAAGCTGAGGAGAAACTTGCGCAAGAAGGGAGAAGATCTTCGAGATCGTGTGTCCGGATTTTTCGGAGAGGATCTCGGAGAAAATCTCTCTTGGTTGGACTCGTTCAAAACTCAAACTCGAGTTTAGAGAAGATATTTCTTCGAAAAATAATTTCGGTTAAGCTTCGGTTTGATCTAATAATTAATTGAACCGAGAACCAAATTAATTTTGGGCCAAAAATTCAATAGAAAAATCCATAGAAATTTTCTCCAAAAATAATATATCTTGATGGACTAGGACTATAGGACATTCCCAAAGACCCAAATACCCAACGACCCGCGACCGCATCGCGTCGATCGGTCGGCGGCGGTGGCGCGCGCGCGCGTGTGGGTGGCCCATCTCTCTCCAATACACCATAGAGTACCCAACTCATTTGAACTTAAGTATATCTAGTGCACTATATATACTAGTGAAAATTTGTGTCCACAAGCAATGTGGGATATTATCCACTAGTGACACTTGGTCAACTTAAGTCAAGCTTTTGCATGGTTGAGATGCTCTCTTTGCACCTTCATTTCTCATTCAATTTACACTCAAATTTTACAAGGGAATATTCCATATCATAGTGCTCGTTACAAGGATTCTGATGCACTCATAATCCGGTCATTCCGGTGAACGTCTTCACCAAAAATCTTGCCGGAACATTGGTAATAAACACTGTAAAAAATTTGAAGTTCCAACAATCCCCCACATGAATAGGAATGACTCTTAAACATGTGAAAAAACTAAAAAACTAGACTCAACGGACTTTTCTGACTAGACTAACTTAAACGACTAGACAGAAGGACTTTCGAGAGTATAAGCGAAAATCAGTTGTGTCTGAGCAAGTAGCGTTTTTTAGCTTTGAACCGCTCATTGTTAATATTTGTCGGGTTTACTCGACCAGGAGGTGAACATGATGTCTAGAACCACCTGAGCTTAGATGTAAACCGAGACAACAATTATAACCTAGCTTCATTTCTCGTAAAACTAAGTTCTCTATTATGTTCATTTTGGCCTTGTACATGCATGGTTTTTTCATGAATGAACTTGGAGAATATAGCATGTCCTTCATTCTCCTAGAAACGGCATCATTTCACACTCACAAGGTGATATGCCATGAGCTCTTTTCGGAAGTATCCTATTGTACTCCACTATTACAAGATATGGAATCATTAAAAGGTTATGCTTAACCTAATCACATACAAGTTTTCACTGTTTATCATCTTAGGATATGGGTAAAAACAAAAGTTTCACAGTGCTTTATCATATTCAGATTGATTTCGTTGTTCCTTTGAACCTANTTTGAACCTATTTCATGGGATCTCCAGTCATTTAGGTGGGGTGTCCATCAAGCTTCCTATTTAATTTGTAGGCTTTAAACCCATTTCTCTTGATGATTTGACCACTTGATCTCGTGACAAACCTTTAGTAAATGGATCCGCTA
>OVBE01004802.1:0-23045 GCA_900406425.1 Iberis pinnata | reverse complement strand
TTCAATTCTTCATAAATTGCAAAATAGATCCTCCAAAGTCTCGGACTCAACATTAAGTTGTCATCTTTGTATTTGTTCACTATAGTTGGGCTAAATTTTTTGTTTCAATCTTCTCTACTAAAGGACTTAAACCTAAATGACAAAAAAGGACTTAAACCTAATACTTTCCAAACTCTTGAAGAAAAAAAGAAAAAACTTATCATAGGCAACAAACCTAGTAACAAATTAATATAGGGGAATTCCCAAAAATACCACAAAAAAAACTAGACTTATTTGAAAAATATCACACTCCCAAAAGTTTCAAAAATACCACATTTTTTTCAAAAAATAGCACAACAAAATTTTTGTTCCAAAAATATCACAAATTTTCAAATAGCTTTAAAACTTCAAAATTAAATCTTAAAACCCCAAAACCAAACTCTATCCTTTCAAAACTAAACTCTAAACTTTATTTAGTGAACCTAAACCTAAAATTTTAAATTTTAATCCCTTAACATTCATTTTTTATGTTTGTAGTATTTTTGAAACATTTGGGAATGTGTGATATTTTCAGGACTTTTGAAAATATGCTATATTTAAAAATTTTGAACTTCTTTTGATGGTAGTCGAAAGAATTCCTCATTAATATAAGTGTTATATATTCTTACATTGGTTTAGATTACGTGAATAATGTATACAAAATAACTTTTCACTATTTTTTTTTTATAAGAATGTAAATATTCATGAACCAAAGGAGAATGATACAAGAGCTTTTTCAAGCTAAAATTCCAAAAGGCCCAAAAAAGAATAAAAAAGCCTAGAGGATAGGAAAGTTGCAAAAAATGGCTAAGAATAGACCCAATTTTGGAACAAGGCCCGGTCTCCAAAACCCAACTTGAATCTGGACAAAAGATAATGAGGAAAGGCCCAAAAGCTAAGCCAACCAGAGCTCAAAAACTATGGGCCTGCGAAACAAGCCCAAAAACCAGAAACTAATCACCCAAGCCCACCAGAAGAGACCTAGCACCTCCTAAGCCTAACCCTAGCTAGCCGCCGCCTCGCCAAGAAACAGGGAAAGAAGAAGACCTGCCGATCATCCGCGTAACCGAAGCGGCGATCCAAACCGGTCCGGCAGCCGGAGAAGACAACGAGTACGACGACCAACCTGCAACACACACCGGACTTGAAGCACTTTGCCGAGAGGAAGCTGGCCACCCACGGAGGTCTAAGCCGGTGACCCAAACTGCGTCAGAGCCCCATTGCGCCTAACGCACCGTCCCGACACCGTGAAACAACAGACCGGAGAGAGGGGTCAGAACCCGATGACCGGAGACAACCACTCGAAGGCGGGGAGGAGCGGAAAGAGAAACCCACCCAGCGGAGGCGAGAAGAGAAAGGGGCGGGACGAGCAAGATACAGAACCGGCGAGGAGAGGAGGAAGGTACCGGAACAGATCTAGATCTGAGAAGAACCAGACCGGCGAGAGTTACTCACCACTAGAAGCCGAGACAAAGAACTCTTGAACCAGCAGACTCACGGAGGAAGAGCACCTGACCGAATCACCGGCGAGGCGAGCCCACCCCGGGAAGCCGACTAAAACGAGGAGGGGAGGAAAGCAGCAAGGAGAAAGAAAAAAGAAGGAGAAGGCACCGATGACCGAGGGCACCACCGGCGCTGGCGAGGGAGCGGTGCACGAGGCTTGTTCAGAAAAAGCAGGTCTGGAGCTTCCGTATCACCTACTCGCTGGCAGTCTCAAACTCAAGTGAGAGAGAAAGCAAAGAGAGAGTAAGTGAAGGAGAGAGGTTCTTTAACTTTTCACTAGTTAAATTTCAATGATATAGAAAGCTAGCTTCCTATATGTCACATATAATTTTTTAATTTTCGCGTTATCTTTGATACTGCGTTGCTTTTCGTAAGAAACAAGGACCAAAGATTAATAAATGATAAATGGGGTTTGGTGCGTTGTGGGTCTTATATATGAAGTCGTTATCGTGCATGTGAACAAAATATGGGCACGTTCGAGACGAATCATGGTGTCTTTTTGGTGACAATATTATTCTAAAACTAACCTATGTTTCACGAACCATTTAATTAGCGGCTTCAATTTTTTATATTTATATTCAGATTATAGGAATTATTTGCCGGAACTTTGCCGCCGTGGTTGGTAAATACCTTTTTCTGCATTATTGTGTATTTATTCGGTTCCTAATCTACAATCTATATTAAAGTGAAGATTTTTTTAATTTGTTTGTAATTTATTACATGAAAAAATTAAAAAGATTCATCAAGGATAAAAATAACAAATAAATAAATATATTTTTTTTGTTTTTTGGTTGAAAAATATACTATTTTTTGTTTTCAAATACATTCTAAAATATCTATTACTACGATCCATATAACCAAACAAATATTTGATTATATGAATATATAAAATCTTATCAAATATTTATTTAAAATGAATACAGAACCGTTCTTGAGCCCAAGCAGAGCAAGCATGCGCTTGCGGCCCATTTTTCAATCAAAAATTTTATTTAAGAAAATGGCCCATTTTTTGAAAAATTGTACAATTTTGGCCTTTTTTTCCATTGTAGCTTGCGGCCTTTAGAAAATTTTAAAATCTCAGGACCGGCCCTGAATGAATATATAATTAAAATGATATATATATATATATATATTGTATCACTAATAAACTTAGATGTAATCATGATTCAATATATTATATCATCATCATTAGAAAACTGTGGAATAAATAATACTTTGAGAAGGAATATGTGATTACATAAATAAATAGAATTAGATCCGTTAAGATTACCAAGAAGAAGAACATGGAAGAATATGATCCGACGTGGCGCATTGGATTCTTAGTTCTATTTCTCAGAGTCTCTATAATTTTTGTACTCGACACTAAACATTATTCGATTTATATTCTATATTCCACCTTCAATTATTTGAGAAGTCATAACGAAATTAACCGAACAAACCAAATCTTCTAAAAATGTATTACTATTGTTTTAAGTGGGCCAAAAACAAGTGGGTCAATAAAGCCCATACTGTAAGACCACATGGAGACAAAAGGTTGACCCAAATTTGTTCGTTATTTCGGTCAAAAGTCAAACCGCGTTCACTCACAAACACAAATGACACACCGACACTTTCTCTGTCAACTAGCTATTTCTGTTCACTAGTTTATGAAATAACTCGATTTCTACTCACCCAAAAAATTGAAACTGATGTGCATATTTAGGTGTATACGTATTATTGTATATGAAATTTGAAATAATTTTGTATTAAAATAATAAATATAGTGTTATCCAAATAAGGATTCTATAAGTTCTATGAAATTTAGTGTTATTTAAATCAAAATTCTAACTTTTTTAAAAATTACTTGAAAATATTTTAAATAGTAATTTTTTGTGATTTAAGTAAAATCATAAAAATTATCTTAATTCAAATCACCTCAATTTTTAAATAATTACCGCCTAATAGATTATGTATTCTTTTATTTGAAAAGTTAGAACTAGATTGATACCAATAATCAAATAAATATAAGGAATAGAAAAAATTCTCTAAAATACCATAAAATTTAAAAAGTTTATAAGATATATCATGTGAAGCAACGTTTAGAAAAAATGTCATAAAAGAATTTAGAAAAAGATCATTTCGCCCATAATTAACCTCCACACGTCGGGTCCCGTCTTCTCTCTCATAGTCTCAGGACGATACAAATGTCGCCACTAATGCCATTATTCACCTTTTTATATAAAATCGAGCTTTTTTATCTTTTTCCTCTGCCTATGTTGTAGATTCTAATATTTGTAAAAAGTCAAATGTCCACCGGAAAAAATCTTCGCAAATCACATCAACTCAAGGAAACATAAGCCGACAACGAAATAGAAAATATGTATATCCACCACCGGGATCAAGCGCCGCATGTTGCGGATCTCCTACCAAAAGAACTTTATCTAACTGATTGCTATCCCCCTAATGGACGTGGACGATGGACAACCTTCAGTTAGCCAATGCGCTGATGGACAAATATGCAATGGTGGACGGAAGAAGTATACGACTTGTGGACAAAAGGGTTACAACATGGCCACATGAAAAAATTCAATATAAAGTGATGTCGCCATATTTTGGTGGACAAAACCTTGGTATTTTGTTGGATGTATTTTGGGGAATGTCTTTGGGTGTACGTTTATACTCAATTATTTGATGGACCTAATTTATGTAATGTGGACATATTTTGTGGTGTACGCATTGTTATAGTGTGATCGACGAATCACATGAGCAGTGGACATAATTATGTTGTGGTAGATAATTATGTTGTCAAACGAATGGCTTTGTAATGTCATAACATATCCAAATGCAAAAATCCAATATAAAATTGATGGGGACATATTTTGGGGGACGTTGACATATTTTGGTTTCCACTGTCCCCGTCTTTTTGTCCATCACCACCACATTTTCCCCTATCGATATTGTCCACCATATCGACATTTTCAGAGAATTCTTCAGTTCCACTTGCGAGAGGTTTCACAGTGGTGTCTTCTGTTGATATAAACCTGCTTACACATGCCTCGTTCGCCTCTCGTACAGTTTCGAACACATCACCACTCACCGTGGACACAATTACGTCGATCCGGTCCACGACGACACTGTTTCTCACAGTCAAGAACATATTCGGTCCATCGTCCGATAATTGTCCCCTACCTACGAAACGAAAAGAACGATTAATTTTGCACGATGACTACGGACGATTAATTTTTCACCATTATCCACCATAAAAAACTCGTTTTCTTCGTTCTTTCTTCAACTTTCTATGGAAGTTATTGCAAGCATTTTTCATCCTCACCACACTCTCTCTGCATTTATTACGCTCATACTTTATCAATTATCCAACATATAATATCTCACCTCGGGGATAATACACGGTACACGCGAAGGACAAAATCGGTCCAAAATAAGTACTTTACCACATGAATATGGTAGATCACGCAAAGATTCGCCAACATGATATTCACCACAAGAACATCAAATAATATGACATTTTTGGGGATAATCCTTAAGAAATATTCAAAAATGTTTATATGTTTAAAATATTAAGTATATCTAATTTTAAAATAAAATACTCAAATTTACAGTTATAAGAGTTGAAATATGGCTAATTTTACACACAATATCCAAAAGTAAATATATTTAGTTATATGTATTTTTAAATATAAATTCCTTTCAATAGAAAATTTATTTTATGTAATTCATATATTTTGGGTCAAAAATATCTATAACGAACCTAATCCATTTTTTAAAAAAACTGATGTCAATTTGTCATTCTTCTAATAAAACTAGAGAAAATTATATCCAATACCATATTATTAAGAAACATTATGTTGAATATCATATTGAACTATTATTATACTAGATGTCATATGTCACATCTAGAGAGTTTACTCTCCTGCCTCTTAAAACCATCGGAACAAATTTTTTTTTTTTTAAATTAATATAATTACTTTTCTCGTTATCGAGAAACGTAACCTGACAAGAAATCACTTTCCCTTAACTTCCCCGAGACAATAATCCAGCTCTATCTTTCTTCTTCTCTCCGACTGCGAAATAGTGATAATGAGAGATAATCTCCAACAAGATTCCGGGAAGAACAAAAAATGTCATCATAAGCACCAAAAAGATCCTCGCCATGGGTTTTGAGCAAACCAGCGACTAAACCACTGGTGTTACAACCGATTAAACAACCACTGACATCTGAAAAACAACAACATATAACCAAAAAAACAACCACCGTGAACCTCCAGAACCCCGGGAACATTTTTCGTACTCGGGAAGCAACAGTAAATGATAAAAAAGCTAATCGAGCAAGAGAAATGGCGTGAATCCGGAAACAAACCCTTGACGATCACTGATAAATCTTCCGGTAAGCAAACCGGTGAGAGGTCGGCGGGAAATTTTGGCGGCTCTATGAAGCAAAAATATGGCAACTCTATGGACCAAACAAGCAGCCAATCGCAGAACCATGTCCATCCACCTGGTTTACAGAAATCCACAGAGTCAGAGAAATATCATGTCCACCATAGACTCAATGCGGATTTGACGAGAAATTTGTAAACAAGGGCAGATGATGTCCATAGATATCCAAAAGATACGTCCATTGCCGCCTTAGAAACAAATCCAAATATGGTCCCCAGTAGCAGTCGTAAAGGGGGTAAACCAAATTCTAGACTCAGCGACGATGTCCACCTAGTGCAGCAAAGTTCGTTCATCTTAGTACGTGAGGCTGTCGAAATAGAGAAAGAGATAATAGTGGATTCAACACGCCCACCGCATAGGCTCTATGTGCTTGACATGACTCCTACATGGGGTAGGATCAACTCATACTCAAAGCATGAGTATCTTCTTGATCTTGTGGACGCTCTGGAAGGAACCAAAGCATTGGACCAACTAAAAGCTTCAGTTTTGGTTCATAACTAAACATTTCGGTTCGAACGGCTTCATTGTCAGGTAAACTGGTCCACCATATGTTATGTCGTTCTCTTGTAACTGCTAGTAAATACGAGATGTGGTTTGTGTTTTCTGGGCAACTGTTTTGTCTATCACTGCGTGAGTTTGGTATTTCTACTGGTCTTCCTTGTAGACCATATCCAGAGAAGTCAGTAATTAGACAGACTTCAAAATCCTGAAGATCCTAAACAGCCAAATTGGAACAAGCTTATAGGTAGTAAGAAACATAGTGTTTTGATAAAATACATTGTGGAGTGGTTGAAAAATGACAAGAAAGTGGCTGCCGCTAGAAGAATGCCAACATGGCAGAGAATCCGACTTGCTTTTCTAGTGATTATGGAAGGTATTTTGTTATGAAAAACGAACCCGATTAGAGCTTCAAGCAGAGTTGTTAAGATGTTGAAGGATCTTGAAGCGTTTCAGAAGTATCCATGGGGTCGGGATTCTTTCTTTCTCACCATTGAGATGGTTAAAGTGGGTACACAATGCAAGGACGAAAAACGATTACAGAAGAAGCTTAACGGGTCACATACCACTACACATGGCTTCACGATTGGGCTGCAGCTGTTTTTCTTTGCCGCTATACCACCACTCATGAAGATTTTACCAAAACTCGAGGAAGGTGACCATGACTTTACTCACAAATCTATCATGAGTTTGTCGGCGTGTAGGACCTTCCACAATGAGAACATAATGCAATTGGAGAACTTGTCAACGGTTATTTTAAGCATTCAATAATTTGTCCACCAGCATGATAGTTGCATTTTTTCGTAATACAATTCACTATAGCTTTCAGGAGTAAGTATTTAGTCCACCAAACAAACTTTTGTCCACAAACATAGTTTTTGCATGATATCGGAATAATTTTCATATTTTTTCTTCAAACAGATGTATGTGTCACCCCTTCTTATGTTTGACGACCACACATACACAGAAGTAAATCACTATTGGATGGATGAGTTAAAGGACACATCAGCTAACTACATGGAAAATTTTGATCTCATAAGGGTTTCAATTTGAGAGAAATATGTGGTTCGGCGGGTCAACTGAATTTGACCCGATTGTTGTGATTGAAAAGAAGGAGGACAAAAAAATGCAAAGGCGCTAAGGAAGTCAAAGATGCAGGACAAAGCTGAGTCATGTAAGACCGGACCAAGTGGACCGGAAGGAACACAAGGTTGTCCATCTAGTATTCTGGTAGTAGACGAGGAAGAATTTTTATGTGAAGAAGATGTATACAAACACGTCGAGTACATGTTATCTGCTATTGGGTGGATTCAAGCGTAAGTATCACGTTAAAATACATTAAATTTTGGTTGAATATTTTATGAAGTATCAAATATTTACGTTGGTAATATTCATTACTTCAACATATCAATGCTATTTTGAGTCTATTGTGGAGGTGACATGGCGATGCGTTGATCGAGAAAAAGATTGCGATCATTGACACCTTCTTTACACGGATGCTTTGTAACGATCATCCACATTTCAAGAAGTCTAAAAACCATGGGTCATGGACGTGGAACAACATGACAAGAAACTATGTAAAAGGTATCATCCCAAATCGATTTAACAAGCTTGCATGGTACCAAGACGTTGACACCTTGTACACTCCTATGAATTGGACCAAAAAAACATTAGGTTGCATTGGTGATTGATCTCATAATGGGAAAGATAACTATCCTAGATCCATTGCATAGTGGAACCAGAGATCAAAAGATGAGAACGATGATGGACCCAATCGTGGACATGTTGGCACCTGCGATCGAACAACTTGTCCCGAAACAGTTACGTAAGAACCTGCCACCATCTACATTTGTTTATGAACATCTACATGAGGTTTCAAAAAACCAACGTACTGGAGATTATGGGTATTTTCAATCAAATTTATGAACTCCATTTCCAAGATTTCCTGTTGGTTGGTATAACAGAGAAGATGGCCGACAATATGCGCTTGAAGTGTATGAAGAATTTTTGAACCCACTTAGGGGTTGAGAAGTGTTGTCTCGTATTTGCCTGTATAAACCAAACTTGTTTCCAACTACTTAAACATATTTATGCTAATCTTATTTTGAACTAAACCATGAAGCAAAACGCTATGTCTATGTGGACATATTTTTGTAAACAAAATGGCGTGTAATACAATATGTCCACCATCATTTCTAATCATGACACGTATTGCATATGGTTCAAGGGGTCCACATATTTCATTAACTAATGTATTTGGGTAGTTTAAAAGTTACTATCACTTACTGCCAATACATATTTATACTTAGCTTGGTTGTTTACAAAATTAATGGTCTTTCACATACAATATATATCATGTGATGGTCAACATTTTTTCATACCTCATGTATAATTTCAGCATTTTCTCTCTACCCTTTCAAGTCAAACTATCCATTGTAGCATTACTTGGTAAGTCTGATTTCCAACACTTCGGTCCACTAATTGCTAGTGGGAAATATGGTCTAACACTAGCGTTTCATCCACGTTTTTTAGGACAACATATTTGCACGTTATTGAAGACTTCCCGCATCTTGCGGCTACCGGCTTAAGGTATCATCATTTTATTTTACGTTGTTCACATGCCATGAATGTAGCAACATGTTACTTGGAGAGTATATGTCTAGTAGGATTCGAAGCTGAAGTTGACAATGCCATCGATATACTAAACCTATCATATGCCCCTGTCACTTCACTTAGAATCAATCTTTTAGGTTCTATCTTCCTTTATTAAGACGGAAGAGTGAATTATGCAACCGAGAAGATGGTTAGATTTTTAGCAGCATCCCCATCACCGGAGTACACCACATGTCTAGTTGAGAAATTTGTACCCGACTTTTGCACCATGTCGACAACAAATATGCGAAAAAGAAGTCCACTGCAAAGGTACTCATGAAATATATACCTACTAGACATCCTCCTTATTGTTACAAATGCCCATCCAATGGGAGATGCCCGAGATGCATCTTACAATGGTGTGTTTTCAAGTTATGAAAAGGGTATTATTGGTGATGGACGCTACTTTAAAGAGAATATTGCATATTTGTGTCCACCGATATTTACTATGAGCTTGTAGTTGTTATGTCAATATAATATTTTTTCTACTATTATATTATGTCCACCACATTTAATTATCCAGTAAGTGTGCACATCACCTTTCTAGTCCATGTCCACAAATCGCCCCCAACAATCGTGGACAAAAACACATATCATACACAAAACACACTTCACCTTTTTTATCCATCGTAGAGGTTTTGGTGACATATGTTGTCTAACAGTTACACACACATAAGTATGCAACTAATGAACAACGACTTGTACACAAAATACACATCTATTTTTTATCCACCATAGAGTTCTGCATTTTTCGCTGACAATCAAAATATCATGGGCCGAATATCTTTTAGTCCATACGACCGAAAATTATATCCATTTAGTTTATGCCTAATGGATGTAAATCTATCTCCTACGTGTTCACTACAGCCGAACATGATGGACCAATTATAAATTTTCATTATATATATGATGGCCAACATTTTTTTCCATAACATAATGATTTGCATTAATTCAACAAATACGTCATAGAGAAAATACCTTTCAATTCATACACCCGATAAAAATTAGTTCCACCATGTCTAACTTATCCCATACTGTGCAAGAAGCATCTACAGTATATTCAAAAGGTTACCCAGAAATGTTACAACTGTTTCCTTACGTTTTCACCAAATCACACTCTAAACAGGTTTTAAAGCATTATAGGAAAAATATATTATACGAAAATTAGACAATCATAACATTTCATGTCTATAACGGGTTCTTGCAACTCGCCCTATTGTGTCCTGGTAGGTTGCATGATGTGTAGTTTCGGACTGCACGTGTCGTCCCCTGCGTATTTATTAGTACAAAGAAATGTCACTTTCTTCCCTGATTTTTGCCCACGAGTATAAATACAACAACTAACTTACACGTTGTTCGCCTTGTGATGGGATTCTAACCGTCTGTGGCCTGCCCGCCCCCCCTTTTCATTTCGGGGGTGTGCATGTCCATCCACCAAATATATGGGCATATCAATGACTTTCTCTCTTGTAAGCGGCATAATTATTTTTGTCCACAGATTCAACCACTCACTAATCGTGTAATATTTCCTAACTAAAGTTTATATATCTATGTTTCTAATACCGACTGCAGCTAAAGCATGACAACATGGTACGAGTAACACATCAAACACTTTGCATGTGCATGTTTTCCTCTCTAATTCTACTGTGAAGACACAACCAGTTGCTTCATTGACTTGGTAAATAGTTGGTGAAGCGCATATAACTACACAATTGGTAGCATTTTTCAGATGTTCAATCAATATGTCTTCAATCTCAGGAGTACAAAATGTTTTAGCTTCAATCGTAATCTTTCTACATTCACAAAACCAACTCATCAACAATGTTCTGATAGATTCAACCATCGTAGCTATTGGAAAATCTATGGCCTTTTGAAGCAATGCGTTTAGAGACTCGCATATATTACTGCTCATGAGGTTGTACCTCATACCAAGGAAGTACGCAAGTGTCCAGTGAGCCAAACTAATATCTAGCAAATATTCAGCACAACTAGGCTTGCGTTCTTGCACATTTTTAAACCAACACCTAAAATCACCAATGGTGTAGGACCTTGCCGAATTTGAAACCGTTGTTGCAAGACTATCACACTTGAACCTATGTTTGACGTTTCTTTCCATATGCACAATACATGATTCGTGTTTGGATAGTTTATAAACATTATTTAGTTCTGTGTATATGGCTTGGTGTCGTTCCCAAAAAAACAAGATCTTCGTTGTCATGGACAAATGTTCACAACTGTGTGAAAAACCATGTCCATCCAGCAGTGTTTTCCCCATCAATTACACCAAACGCCAACGGAAAAATCTGGTAATTCCCGTCTTGTCCGCTTGCTGCAACCAAACAACTCTTATATTTCCCTTTGGTTTGGGTCCCATCTATGAGTACCACATTCCTCAAATGCTTGTATCCCGCTACAGATGCACCAAATGCAACAAATAAATACTTGAACAATTTTGGCCCGTCCACGGTTCCTTGAACTGTTTTCACCTTCGAGATTGTACACGGGTTTGTCAGAGAGAGTAGATGTAGATATTTACAAAGGAATTCATAGTTTTATTCCTCACTTCCCCTACCTCTTTTCATAGCTATTTCATTCACATACCATGCTTTCATATATGATATAGTAACATTAAAATTTGTCAACACTATTTTTGACACTTCACATGCCCGAGGTTCCACCTTCCCATGTGCATATCTTGCTTTCAACAGCTCTCCAAGTATGCTTGCAGTTTCTTTCTTTCCGTATTTAAACCTTGCATTAACGCACATGTATGACTTAACGTAATTGTCCTAACCTCCACATGTTCAGAACCTTCGTTCATTTTGGCGTATACCCTTCAGTTACATTTAGGATCAGAATATACATAAATGACCCTTTTTTATCGGAACTCTACACCTTAAAGTTGAATAGTATTTTCACTGAGTACATTGCAATGGCCTTATGCAGATCTCCCTTGTTCTTGAAATACATCCCAACGTGAATTGCATCACCCCTTCTCCAAACTCATATTTGCTTGGTAACTTTCTATCCTCATAACATTATCTTTGTATGGCGGTGCATCACTTGCCATACCCATAAAACCTATAGCTCCTTTATAGAAATTCACACCAAACGACGGCTCATCAACATTATGTCCACCCATTCCATAAACATGTGGTCCATTAGACAAATGGTTACCATGTCCACCGCGACAGTTATTTTCTTGTCCACTACAGGGAGTATCTTGTCCACGTCCATCGCCATATTATCTATCATACGACTGGGTTACATTTGCACCACAACAGATAGTTTCCTGCCCACGACCATAACTTTCATGTCCACTTCCATCAACACTACCTACAAAGAGGCAGTCACTATTATAGTTAAATCCATGTTCTGTGAACATCTAATGTTGATTACACTTACCTTTAGTTGTTTGTCCATCACGTTCATGGGAAGCCCAGACTTCGTTATCCACATTTGCGTACACAACCGCATTTGGATCCCAATCTATTGGATATTCACTATCTATGTATTCCCTCATGAAGTCGAAATCATATTCAGATGGTTCATCCATGCTGTCATACCAACCACCATCTTCATCCTCACTCACATCACCCCCTCCCCTCAATGTCGATGCTCTCGCTAGTTGTTAGATGTTATTTTCCATGTCGCCTTCTCTTCTTACTACTGTCCTCATCTAACAAATTAAATGTAGGTCCACTTTCCACCATATACATATGCATCTTATGTCCACTTGTTCCACCAATATGTCCAATACTGGAAGCTTCATTTCCCAACATAGAACTATGTGTATGATTTACACTTACACACTCTCAATGTCTCATTTCAAGCTGGTCCACTCTTTCTAGGAAGTTTTCATCTTCGTAAGTTCTTCCCAAGTCAACATTTATATCTTCGTTAACATTGGGATCTTCATGCACATTCGGTGGACAGAAAATAACTAACTCTTTTCCAACGGTGTCCAAATTGCCTTTGTTCTGTATGGACTTATCAAGATCTAGTCCATCACTCGCCAACCTTGGTGAATCTTCATCCTCATTCACTGGACACACAATGAATAACTCTTTCTCGACTTCTTCCACACGCCAACCTTTTTCTTTTATGGACATATTCTGATTTACTTCATCTCTCTCACACTCATTGGGGGCTCCATTTGCAATTGGTGGACATAAAATGGCTAACTCGTTCATCATGTGTTCTTGTATGGACATATATAGATTTAGTCCATCCTTCACCGATTTTGTTTGCTTGAATCTCTCCATACTACTATTGCTATCGACAGTAACCGGCGACATCCTTGCTTGGGTGAAAAACACATCGTCACTCTAATTCCAGTAGCTCAAACTAAACTCCCGACCATGTAGTTTTTCACCATACGCTTCAATTATCTTCGCTTTCGAACTTGAGTAATCCTCGTCTTCTCTAATTTGGAGATATTTTGCAAACATATTTTTCGCCACTCAGAAATGCTATGTCCCTGAATCAAAGCACTTCCACTCTCCAACAATTATTAGCACATTATTGTCCATCATTGTGTCCGCCAATGATCACCTACGTCACACACAAACAACGTTCATTAATTATTATACACATGTCCATTCACAATTTGTCCATCATCTTCTATACTGCTATTTCCACAAACTAATGTCATGGACCAACGAGTCGATTACTACACATGTCCATCATATCTTTGCCCATCATCTCCTATACTGCTATTTCCATAGAGCTTTTTCAGACATTCATATTAAAGTAAGTACACTGATCCAACCTAATTTATTCACAATATCACGCTTATTATTTTCCAAATAAAAAGCTTCCACACTGTACAATAGGTTCGTTACCAAAATAAAAAACAGGTGGTCCACTTCTAATAAAATAAATTATCTATTTACTTGCTTCCCAATCCATATCATGATGGGTGCATTATTATGGGGGAATAGTTACCACTTATTAAAAAATTATCACATTTAATTCTCACTTAAAATCGCAGCGGCTCACAACCTTCTTTCCATCTCGTCTTTAATAGAGTTGACGATAATTAGATTTTGCTTCTGATTTTTTCCATAAATTATGGCATAATTACATATATTATTACACAATAAATTCATCTAATCATAATTAAAGCTCATAAATGCTCATTGTTACAACAACTTTTCCTGCGCAAACCTCCTTCTTATTTCGGAAGGTCATTTTCGTCTTTCACCCATACCAAACCAGTTGTACGATATGGTACACGCCACAAGCTTCTTCCATTACGGTATTCCATAAAATAATATTTACTTTTATGGCAGGTCGAGTAAAAATCCCATAAAACTATTTGAAATTACTACAAAAAAATATAGAACTATTTGAAATAAATAAAAAATCAACTAGACAAAATAATTTACATATACAAATGAATATTAAAATTATTTTAAACGGTGTATTGAATGCGAAATTTGGACATATTTATGTTAAAATGACAAATTCACGGTTATTCAAACAAGAATTTTAAAATATTTTACGAAATCTAATGCAACTGAATTAGTGATTTTAAAAAGTCTCATGAAATCATGATTTGATGGTATTTTAATTGATTTTTTAAAGTTAAAAATACAAAATTTTAAATCACATGATTTTATGTGCGATCGTAGTTTAAAACAAATCACATAAATTTTCTTAATTTACCTTCAAATCACCTAAAAACTCATTAAAACTCAAATAATTTCAAATCATATAAAATATTTGTATAAAAATATGAGTAATTCCTTGAAACACCATCAAAAGAAGTTCAAATTCCAAAAATACCACACACTCCTAAAAGTTCCAAAAATACCACACATTCTCAAATGTTCCAAAAATACCACAAACATAAAAAGTGAATTTTAAGAGTTTAAAATTTAAAATTTTGGGTTTGGGTTCACTAAATAGAATTTAGGGTTTAGTTTTGAAGGAGGTAGAGTTTGGTTTTGGGGTTTTTGGATTTAAATTTGAAGTTTTAAAGCTATTTCAAATTTTGTGGTATTTTTGGAACAAAAACATTTGTGTGGTATTTTTGAAAAAAATGTGATATTTTTGGAACTTTTGGGAGTGTGTGGTATTTTTGGAATATACTTAACTTTTGGTGGTATTTTTGAGAATGTCCCTAAAAATATCGCCTTAGTGTTTAAAGAATATGCTCGAACCGTCAAGCCAAACCAAACCTCCAAAACCCCACCGTGCACGGAGTAACTTGATGATCCGCGAAGCATCAGATTATTGACATCCGTAAGGTACACTGCATTCACATGGGTGAAGAAAAGAGGTAGACAAAAGTCACAAATTTAATTAATTTTATGTTTTTTTTCTCTCTCTCATAATATAATAATATTTTTATCAGTGTAAAAGTGGTCCCACCATTAATTTATTTTTCCTAAATATTTATATCTTGTAGTACTAATTTGGTTTATCTCTCTCTATCCTCACTCTTTCTCTCCCCTAACCTTTTGTACTACCCATAACCTTTTGCCACACAAACGCAGATTCACATCATCTTCTTCATCTCCATCACCACTAGTTCTTACTTTTTTTCTTTCTCTCCAAAGGTTCTTACTTTCGTCGAAAGGTCGTTGCTTTATCTCTGTATTGGGTTATGGGTATGTGTATTGAGGTTAATTTTGAACCATGGATCTGTTATTGTGATTCTTTCTAGGTTTCTGGGGGAAGAATCAATAAAAAGCCTGAGACTTTGTGTTTTTCTCTCTATCTTTATAAGCTCCGATCTATAAAGATCATTTTGGGGTTTTATTGTATAATAGCTTGATTTGTGTGGATTAATCAATCTGTGATGGAAGCTAGAATTGAAGGTGAAGCTCAACGTTTCTATGGGTTTAAAGGAATGGATCTAAGATCTGTAGGTAAAAGAAGTGTAGAATGGGATTTAAATGATTGGAAATGGGATGGTGATCTCTTTGTAGCAACACAATTGAATTCTAATGGTAATGAAACTATGGGTCATCATCATCAGTTTCTCCCAATAGGAAACTCCTCGAATAGCTCTTCTTCTTGCTCTGATGAAGGAAATAATGTTGAATTAACGGTAAGAAGATCAAGAGAAGTTGAGAAGAAAAGAAGAGCTATTGAGACAGGTGAAGATACTAATGGTGGTCTTTCATTGAAGCTAGGAGATAATGGTTATGGTCTTAATGGTGAAAGAGACTCGAAGAAGACGAAACTCGGAGTGACAAATCGTGCAGTTTGTCAAGTGGAGAATTGTGAAGCTGATCTTAGCAAAGTTAAGGATTATCATAGACGTCATAAGGTGTGTGAGATGCATTCTAAAGCTACAAGTGCGATTGTCGGAGGAATTATGCAGAGGTTTTGTCAACAATGTAGTAGGTTCCATGTTCTTCAAGAGTTTGATGAAGGAAAGAGAAGTTGTCGAAGACGATTAGCTGGTCATAATAAACGTAGAAGGAAAACAAATCCTGAAACTAATGCTAATGTGAATCTTCTTGGTGATGATCAACAATCAAGCAATTATCTTTTGATTAGTCTCTTGAAGATACTCTCCAATATCAATTGTAAGTTCTCATGAAAACATTTCTGTTTTGTCTTTAGTCTGAGTTAACTTTGTGTTCTCTATTGCAGCGAATCAATCAGATCAAACCGGTGATCAAGATTTGATGTCTCATCTTCTGAAGAGTCTTGTAAGTCATGCTGGTGAACAATTAGGGAAGAACTTAGTTGAACTTCTTGTGCAAGGAAGATCTCAATCTTCTTTAAATATTGGAAACTCGAGTTTGCTCGCAATCGAACAGACACCTCAAGAGGATTTAAAGCAACAAACTCCTAATGAGACAGCTACTACGGAGAACAGATCAGAGAAGCAAGTGAAAGTAAATGATTTTGATTTGAATGATATCTATATAGATTCAGATGATGGTACAGATATTGAAAGATCTCCTCCGACAAATCTAGCAACTAGTTCTCTTGATTATCCTTCGTGGATACATCAGTCTAGTCCACCACAAACAAGTAGAAATTCAGATTCAGCCTCTGATCAGTCACCGTCAAGTTCTAGTGAAGATGCTCAGGTTTTGTAAATCTCTTATTAGCCTCAATTCATTATTGTCTGCATCTGATAATTCGCTAAAACTGTCTTCTTGTGATTGTTATGTTCAGATGCGCACAGGTCGGATTGTGTTCAAACTATTTGGTAAAGAACCAAATGATTTTCCTGTTGTCTTGCGTGGACAGGTACCGATCTGCTTGAGAACTCAAGTTCTTACTTTGTGATGTTGTTGGAAAGTGTGTTAATATATCTCAATATTTCAGATTCTTGATTGGTTATCGCATAGTCCAACCGACATGGAGAGCTACATTAGACCTGGTTGTATCGTATTGACCATTTATCTTCGTCAAGCTGAAACTGATTGGGAAGAAGTAAGCTTACTTAGTTACGACCTAACTTCTGTCATCATTGACATTGTCTTGTTTAGAAATTCAAGATTCTCTTTTGTTTGCAGCTTTCGGATGATCTGGGTTTTAGTTTAAGGAAGCTTTTAGATCTCTCCGATGACCCTTTGTGGACAAGTGGATGGATTTATGTTAGGATGCAAAACCAATTTGCATTTGTATTCAACGGTTAGTTTCAAAGAAAACTTTTCGTATCATGTGAATAAATATGTCTGGAATTCTGAGAATGTTATTGTAAATTTGGGAGTTGCAGGTGAGGTTGTTGTTGACACTTCTTTACCTCTAAGAAGCTGTGATTATAGCGACATTATTAGCGTTAGACCACTCGCAGTAGCTGCAACAGGAAAGACTCAATTCACAGTAAAAGGCATCAATATTCGTCAACCTGGAACAAGGTTTTGTTTTCTTTGGTCACTGTATTGCACAGAACTTTCGTTGTTGATATGTAACTGTCTTTGATCAACCATTTTTACAGGTTACTTTGTGCCGTAGAAGGGAAATACCTAATTCAAGAAACAACACATGACTCAGCTAACGAGAATGAGACTGGGTGTGTAAGTTTTTCTTGTGATATGCCTATAACCAGTGGTCGCGGATTCATCGAGGTAAAAACAAAGAAAACTCTCTATTTCTGCTCTGATCATTATTTTACTATCACATGTTGACTCGGAACCTTTCTTAATGATTATTCTAGATTGAAGATCAAGGACTAAGTAGCAGCTTCTTCCCTTTCATAGTTGTGGAAGACGAAGACGTTTGTTCTGAAATCCGTGTACTCGAAACCACATTAGAGTTTACCGGAACTGATTCTGCTAAACAAGCTATGGATTTTATTCATGAAATCGGTTGGCTTCTTCACCGAAGTAAGCTCGGGAACTCAGACCCGAACTTGGAAGTTTTCTCGTTAATACGGTTCAAGTGGCTTATCGAGTTCTCGATGGATAGAGAGTGGTGTGCTGTGATTAGAAAGCTATTAAACATATTCTTTGAAGGATCTGTTGGTGATGATTCTTCCGCGATATCAGAACTTTGCCTTCTTCATAGAGCCGTTAGAAAAAACTCTAAGCCTATGGTTGAAATGCTCTTGAGATATGTTCCAAAGCAACAAAATAACAGCTTGAGCTTCTTTAGACCCGATGTTACCGGTCCAGCCGGTTTAACGCCTCTTCATATTGCAGCTGGTAAAGATGGTTCAGAAGACGTGGTCGACGCTCTAACAGAAGATCCTGCAATGGTAAATTCGATTCTTCTCTCTTTGAATTTGATTCTCGAAACAAAAATCTCATCTTTTTGGTTCTGATTTAGGTCGGTATTGAAGCGTGGAAGACATCTAAAGACAGTACAGGCTTCACACCAGAAGACTATGCGCGCTTACGCGGTCACTTCTCATACATCCACTTGATTCAACGCAAGATCAATAAAAAATCAACAACTGAAGATCATGTTGTGATCAACATACCTGTTTCTATCTCAGACAAAGAACCGAAAGAATCGAAATCAACTTCATCTTTAGAGATGATTACACAGAGTAGTAGCAACAATAACCTGCTTCAATGCAAGCTTTGTGACCATAAGCTAGTGTACGCGACAAAACGTCGGTCTGTAGCGTACAGACCAGCGATGTTGTCAATGGTGGCTATAGCTGCGGTTTGTGTATGTGTGGCACTTTTGTTCAAGAGTTGCCCAGAAGTGCTCTTTGTGTTTCAACCATTTAGGTGGGAGTTATTGGACTATGGAACAAGATGAGTGTAAGTCTTCAATTTTTAAGAATCTTCTATGATATACATAATTACTTATATAATAAGTGTGATTTTCCATATGTAACTATATGAGTATAAGATATATAAACATGTGTTTAGAAGATTGTTGTTGTGTGTAAAAGCTTCACATTTCTCTCTATGGAACCTGAGGATTTTCTCTATGATTGTTGTTATCTTTTGTTGACATTATATTTTTCCTGTAGTTTTATTATGGAGATGGTGTTGTAGTTATTTTTATTCTTTGGGATTTAGACGAAAATAAATACTAGACTTTTATTTATAGATTTCAAGCTTTTAGGCCCCTTGTTTTATACTACATTCCTACTTCCTAGTTGTCTTTTAAAACTATTTCAAAACAAAAGTATTTGATTTGTAATAATAAACGAATTACGAAAATTTAGATAAATTTGGAAAATTTAGAAAATATACATTAGAAATATTAATAAATATTTAAGATGAAACAAAATTAAACTTTTATATAGTCTTTATAATGAAACTTTGTGTTATAATATACTAGAGGTTACTTTAAGATATCATAAATTTTAAATATAAAAACATAAATTTTAAATATAAAAACAACGAAAATATTATATCTGAAACTCAATCTGATAATGAACAAAAGATACAAGAAGAAAAAATGTTTTTGCTTATAAGAAAATTTGATTTGAATGCGAGATTGATGATTACAAATTGTGAGGTTCAAAGGTTATTTATATACATAATAATGGGCTCCATTAGATGTAGCTTTTTGACAAATGTGATATTAGCCACTTTATTTGACATATTATAACACTCCCCCTTGAAAACTATTATCATCTTCATGTTACGTCTTTGTTGTCTCGTTAAAAATCTTTCTAAGAAAACCTAGTAGAAAAAATCAAAGTAAGGTAAAAGAGTACAACAGCGTAAGCTCCCCCTTGAACGAACATGTCGTCGTCTCAAAGGTCTTATTGGCGACGCATTCCAATATTAAGAACATGGTTCCTGAACATCAAAGTAGGTAGAGATTTTGTTAAAAGATCTGCAGCCTTTCTCGGAAGATTGAACATATCTTACTTTAATCTCTTTGTTTTCTCGAGCTTTTGAGTGTATGTAAAGAACTTTGGAGAGGTATGTACAATTATGTCACTTTTGATAAATCTTTCCTTCGTTTAAACAACACAAGTTGTGTTATCTTCATACAAAATTGTTGGTTCCTCATTGCTACTGATTCCGCTGGTCGTTCTAATGTGTCAACTGATCGATATGAGCCATGCACATTCTCTTCTTGATTCATGAAGAACAATAATTTCGGCATGATTCGAAGAAGTAGCCACAAGTGTTTGTTTCTGAGAATGCCAAGAAATAGCAGTGTCTCCAATTGTAAAAACGTATCCTGTTTGGGATCGAGTTTTATGTGGATCTGATAAATATCATGCATCTGCGTAACCAACATTTTAACTTTAGAATATCTAGGATAAAACAATCATAAATCAATGCTTCCCTGTAGGTAGCGAAATATATGTTTATTTACATTCCATTGTCGTTGTGTATGTGACGAACTAAATCTTGCCAAAAGATTAACTGCAAATGAAATATTTGGTCGCGTACAATTGGTAAGATGCACAAGTGATCCAATGGCACTTTGATATGGTACTTCAGGATCAAGTATCTCTTCGTTTTTCTCTAGTGGTCGGAAAGGATCATTCTCAACTTTTATAGATCTAACAATCATAGGAGTACTGAGAGGAGTTGTCATATCCATCTTAAAACTTTTTAACACTCTTTTGGTATATGTAGATTGATGGACAAATATACCATTTAGAAAATGCTCAATATGTAGGCCAAGAAAATATTTTGTTTGTCCGAGATCTTTCATCTCAAATTCTCCTTTTAAATAATTTGATGCTTTCTGTATTTCCCCTTGAGTTTCAATAATGTTTAGATCATCAACATACACGACAATTATCACAAATTCTGATGTTGTTTTCTTAATGAAAACACATGGGCATATATGATCATTAATATATCATTTTTCATTAAATAATCATTGAGATGGTTGTATCACATACGTCCAAATTGTTTTAACTCATATAAAGTTAATTGTTATAATTTTGGTGATTCTTTATCGATTTTGTTGGCGATGATCTTATAATTAATGTCCTAAGTGAACATGCTTCACATACCATTATATTTCGTTCATTTATCTCACAAATTTTCAATGAATGACCATATGAGATCTCTATGACTTTTTGCATCATACTAGTGCCTAGGTGACCAAGGCATTCAAAATCCTGAAACCTCAGGTTTTTTCACTCCTCCAAAGCATGAGGGAGAGTAATTTCTCTTTGATTATCAAACTTTTGTTTTAGAGCTGACAACAACTCTGTTAGGTCTCTGCTATGCGCATAGTCATGCGTCACACTTGCATCTAAATGCTTTCCAAGAAAACTAATTGATTTTTCCCTTTCCAGAGAGGAAGTTATGTTTCCTTCATTTATAGTATCGGATAATTTTTTTGACTCAAATAACAGTCCTGCATCGGTGCTCCACGCTATATAATTAGTGTCAATGATTTTCAAGGCGGAGAACTTGTTGCTCTCAGTGTTTGCCAGTTTATTTCCAATCAAAATAATATAAATTTTATTAGTTTACATTAATCATTATAGCAACAATGAAAAGAAATACCATTAACACAATTAAAATAATATTTCTAATACTTTCATTATTTGTAAATTCTCCAATAATAGAACCGTAAATAGAAACAGTAATCATGAAAATATAATGATTTACCTTAAACAATAGAAGTTAAAGCTTTTGATGATATAAAATGAGTGAAATGATAGTGTATTTATAGATTAGAAAATACTGTTTCGAACCGTTAGAAAGTGTATAAATTTTCGAAAATTTTTCTTTGTGACCGTTGGTCGAAGTAGATGATGTAGAAATTTAATTTGAAATATATAAATATGCAATCACATAGAATTACCTTTTTGAAAATTAATGATTTATATACATGTGACATAATTTTAATAAACAATAACTGCAATATTAACAATATTTAACAAGTAATATTCTGGTGACTCAACTAACCATTAAATATAAATATAATATATTTAACAAATAAATTTGGTGGCTCAGCCATCCATTGGTGGTGGCTCGGCCAACCAATATATATAAATGTACGTAATATACTTAACAATTATGACATATAATGCATAAAAGTTAACGATGTAACAAATGGACGAATATAATATGATTAAGTACTAACGTGATTAGAATTCTAAGAAAATAATTTTATATATGCGATTTCGCGCGCTACTATTGTATGTAATCAAAGATATTTTTGTAGAGTAACCATGCTGATAATGTGTTATAATATACTAGAGATTACTTCAAGAATTATCATAAACTTTAAAGAAAAAAAATAAAAATATTATACTCGTAAAACTCGGATATGATAATGAGCAAGAAAACAAGAAACAAAAATGTATTTGCTTATAAGAGAACTTTTGACTTGAATGTGAGATTGATAATCACAAATGATGAGATTCAAAAGTTATTTATACACATAATAATGGGTTCATTAATGTATTTTTTTGGATAAATATAATATTAACCAGTTTATTTGACATATTATAACAACTTAAGATTTAAAGTTATGTACATGTTGATACCAGGTTTGGCACCTGCCATGAAAGTCCATTTCGACACAAGGCCCAGCTGGACGCCGACGTGGCAAAGAAGAAGGGCCCAGGA
>OVBE01004801.1:0-23048 GCA_900406425.1 Iberis pinnata | reverse complement strand
TTTGTGGTATTTTTGAGAATGTCCCTAATATTTTTAAGATATCTTAATTCCGAATATATGGTTATCTCAAATCCGGATCTGAATATTTTTTCACATATCAAAATTCGAATTTGGATATCATGAAGAACTCTGGATATTTGGATTCGTCCCATCTTACGATATAAACAAATATTTTAATTTTTCTAGAATGAAAAACCAAACATAAAAGATTTACCTGTGAGGCAATTTTAGTTTTTATTATTTTAGAATATGAATATTTTGTTTTTTAATTTAAAAAATTGATATTTGTGTTTTTGTATCTGAAAAATAAACCAATTCATATGAACCAATTATTATTCAAACAAAAGTTTACATTTATAATTCTCGGAGCATTCACAATATTAAAAAAACGTAAATACAAAAATAATTTTTATTGACTATAAAAATTATAATACTTCTATAAAAAAAAAAAATTGTTGACTATAAAATCTTTTAGTACTTCTATTATCTATTTTTTACTTTTTATAACAAGATTTGATTTTTTTTTGTACGTCAACTATTTTATTGATTTTCAAAGTGTATCAAACCTTAGAGAGTCATATAAAACTCGTAAAACACAAGATTTGATTTACTGAATAATACTCCTCTGTATTTTAATAGATGATTTTTGGAATTTTTCAGAAAAAAATTTTAAAAAATAATAATTATGTTATCTTTTTTTTCCTTCTTTTACTCACACACGTCAACAATAATTTTTACTCTTAATACTATTTCACAAAATAATAAAAAATAAAAAGTGAGAAAGAAAAGAATATTGAATGATTGATTATTTTGTCCTCACCGCTTGTCTGGGTTTGGGCTTTATCCACGTCAGCATTATTTTAAACACCTAAAGAGTGGGTCCCTCCCACTTTTCACTTCCTAACTCAACCGCGTTTACCCAAACGCAAAATCAAAAAAGAGAAAATCATTCAACGTTTCCTTACGTCTCTCTCTCACGATCGCTGCAATTATAGCCGCAGATTCCTTTCTTTCGCTTACTTTCTCGTTGATACGTTGTGAGATCGATCCAGATACGAGTTAGGTCATGAATCCTGAATAGTAAGATACTTCTCTTCTCCTTATTTTATGCATCTATGCCTCGGATCGACTCCATTTTCCCGTTTTTAATTTGATCTATGACTTGGTTTTGCTTTTGATTTGGGTTGATTGGTTATAGATTTGGATTCTCGTTCCATTGATCTCATATAGGTTAGATCTAGGGAAATTTGATCAGCATCTGCAATTTTAGTTGATACACAGTAGGCCCTTTGATCGGATTCTCATTTTAAATCCATAGTTTTCTTTTGAACATATACATTTTTGACATGTCCTTCAGATGGGAAACATGGGTAAAAGCAATCTTTATGAGTTTACTGAGATTAACGTCTACGTTCTGCCTTTTATGTTCCATCTTCTTATTTCAGTGACTATCTGTTTAAGCTTCTGCTTATCGGTGATTCTGGTGTGGGAAAATCATGCTTGCTTCTAAGATTTGCTGTAAGTAATTGCACAACTCTACCATCTCTTTTCTTCTTTATCATTGAACACACACACACANACACACACACACAAATTATGGGCCCTTGATAATCACCAGCTTGTTTACTCTCATTGAATATTCACCTTATGTTTCCAATTTTGTGTGTACAGGACGATTCTTACCTGGATAGCTACATAAGCACCATTGGTGTTGACTTTGTAAGCATATTAGTTGTACATCACCCTTTTATTTACATGAGACAGAAAATATAAGATTACTCCAATGATATGATGCAGAAAATTCGCACAGTAGAACAAGACGGAAAGACCATCAAACTTCAGATCGTAAGTGTTCTTGAGCTCAATTTGCAACATAAACCAGTTAAAAGTTTGGAAAGAGTACATTATCACTCTCCTATTGTTGATCGGTGTGTATGCAGTGGGACACAGCAGGCCAAGAACGTTTCAGGACAATCACTAGCAGCTACTACCGAGGAGCTCATGGAATCATTGTATGTATTCAACTCTCACCAAGCTTTGCTTCATCCATCCTTTGTCTCTAACTCACAATTGACGCAGGTTACTTATGATGTCACGGACCAAGAGAGCTTCAACAATGTCAAACAATGGCTGACTGAAATCGACCGTTATGCTAGTGAAAATGTGAACAAGCTACTGGTTGGGAACAAAAACGATCTCACATCACAGAAAGTTGTATCTACTGAGACGGCTAAAGTAATACAATAAACTAGGTGACTACTTCTCCATATACGTAAAAACCTTGTCTAAAATGTTGTCTGCTATTCTTTGCATAGGCTTTTGCAGATGAAATTGGGATCCCATTCTTGGAAACAAGTGCTAAAAATGCAACCAATGTGGAAGAAGCTTTCATGGCTATGACTGCTGCAATTAAGACGAGGTTAGAACTATATAACTTTTGTCAACTCCTGCAACCCTTTACTTTCATATCATATGTAAACATTTGTTCTGTTTTGCAGGATGGCTAACCAACCAGCTGGAGGTGCCAAGCCACCAACGGTCCAGATTCGCGGACAGCCTGTGAACCAGCAATCAGGCTGTTGCTCCTCCTGATCTCATTAGTCACCAATTACCATTATTATCATTTGTTTGCATACCATGTAAGACACCTCCAAATTCACAACTTCTTACTTCTTTGCTTTTCATTTATTTTCTTCTGATTAAATAGTTTTGCAATTCTTTTTCTTGATGTTATTTTGAATGTTTGAAAGTTGAAACCCATATATTCCATTAGTAAAGACTCCTTTATGCACTCAAGTTTCTAATAACTTGTTTGTTTTATCTCATATTCGAAATTCAGTTGCTTTAAGCAAAGCTACAACATTTCTTCTTCCAAGAACTTTTAAACAGAAGAATAATATATAGATTGAGAGAGAACATAATTTTTTCATAACTTAAAAAACTGACGTGGTTTACGAGGAAAGATGAGATATTCAGGCTCTCTAAAACAGAAAATGTAACAAAAATNTCGAAATTCAGTTGCTTTAAGCAAAGCTACAACATTTCTTCTTCCAAGAACTTTTAAAAACATAATTTTTTCATAACTTAAAAAACTGACGTGGTTTACGAGGAAAGATGAGATATTCAGGCTCTCTAAAACAGAGCTTGTAACAAAAATGATAAAAACAAAATTAAACGAAAGAGTCCAGAAAGAGAGGGAGGAGGCTGAAGGACCAAAAGGATCCTTACTTGCCTAAGGACGGGAACTGGGCAGTGTCTCCAATAGCCGGAGCAGCAGCTCCTCCGTACCTTTGGTTTCCTCCTCCTCCGTTTACTCCTCCACCTCTCTGTCCACGACCACCACGTCCTCCTCTTCCACGGTATCCACCTCTTCCATAGCTGTCTCCATCCGCCGGCTTCAAAAACTCATTGATGCTCAATGACTACAAAATCATAATAACATCACAGGTTTACTAATCTTAATCAGTATTGTAAAAAGTAACCAGCTTGTAACATGACCTTTTTAGCCTTCTCATCTTTATCAGCAGCGTCTTTGCGTTTATCCTTCTCAGATCCCTGAAACAATCACTTGTCAAGAATCAACTACTACTCTATTAGGGTAAAGGGAATGAGAAAAAATGGAAGAAGAATCATCACCAGCTTGATAAAGATTTCATCATTGCTCTTCTTGTTGGAGAGCTGTTGCATGGACTCAAACACTTTGGTATCAACCTTCCTTTCTTCAATCTTTGTGGCTTGGAGAGCTTTCTTCTTCTCTTCCAGAATTTTCTCATACTCTTCCAATGTCATCTCCTATAACAAAACCATATCAATTTTAATATTATCAAACATTCAAAATTTATCAAGAGATGTAGAAGAAAATTGTACCTTGTCTTCAGGTTCTTTAACCTCTTGCTCATCAGCAGGAGTCTCTTTGTTTGCATCAGTGGTTTCATCCTCATTCACAACAGGGCTCTTCTCAACCTCTGTAATGGCTTCCTCGGTTGTTCTAATATCAGACAATCACAGTTACAGAGTTTTTTACAATAAATTGAACAAACACAATGCAACAACATAGCAGGATGCTTACAGGGGAATATCATCTTCAGTAGTACCCCAGTTTCCACGACCACCACCCTCACGTTTGAGATCAGTACTATCAAACATTAAATTTTAAGAAAATTCACAAACAGTAGAAGCCAAACAAAGCAGCTACCGAAGTAGAGGAACTAAAAAGATATATTATACCCGCGACCAGTCCCACTACGGCGTTCATATGTCCTCCTTGGACGTTCAACATCACCTGATTCTCCATTGGAATATCCACCACGACGACCACCTCCACGGCCACGGTGTCCACCAACAGTCCCACGCCTTCCACCATCACCTTCTTCAGAAGGTCTGTATCCTCCAGAGTATCCGTTTTCATTTCTAGGAGCATCGTTGTTCCTGAAGTCACGGTTAAATCCACCACCCCTACCACGAGCAGGTCCACGTCCACCACCATCATGGCGACCACCTGAAGGAGCATTCTTTGACTCCCTCACTACATTTAGTTAAATTAAGTCACCTCTCATTTAAAGAACCTTAAACACAGCATAGCTCTGGCTTATGGATTAAAGCGAGAAATCATGAGGATAAGCTAATTTTTATAAAATTCATATTGCTAATACAATAACAAAGCTCCCAAAGTCAAGCTGAGCATAAAATAGGGACTAAGAACACTAAAAAGTAAAAACCTGTCTCTGTGAACTGTTCACTTAATAACTCGATATACAAAACGATTGAAAACGAAATTTACCGGCTTGAGAAGGAGGAAGTGGCTTAGTTGGCAAATTAGCGGCCTTGACAGGTGCTTTCTCAACTTTCTGTGGCAAAACCACCGCGAGCTGGCTGGGGTCTTCGGCGTCATCTCCTAAGAGATTGAAAGGGTTCAAAGTCGCCATTTCTGGTTTTGTAAATTAGAATCAAATACGAGGCACCCGAGAATTGCTTAGTCGATGGAAAAACCTTATTGCATACAAGAATCCATTACGAAATATGAATCAAAAACGAAGAGATGATTGAGATAAAGTTATCTAGATTACTCAGAAATCAAATGATAGTGAAAGTGAAAACCCTAGTTGATGCGGCAGAAATGAAAACAGTGCTTAAAACCTAATCTATAAAACCTTTATCGAGTACTGTGCAGTCCATTTAAGCCCAAACAAGCCCAATATGTTTTTCTAAAAACAATCCTTGTCATTATGTTTCTCGTTGTTGATCATAGAAAAAAATAGAAGAGGATTGTTATATATGTTTATATACTAATAGTCTTTGTCCCGCCTTCCACCGGTTTTATATTTAAAGTTTTTTTTTTTTTGAAAATTTATATATTTGTTAGTATATAATTTTGTTATTATTTTATGTATTTTTTCTTTATATTTGTAACTTGTGGTGTTAATTATTTTTTATCAACTTTTTCATTGTTTTTTTGAANTGTTTTTCTAAAAACAATCCTTGTCATTATGTTTCTCGTTGTTGATCATAGAAAAAAAATAGAAGAGGATTGTTATATATGTTCATATAGTAATAGTCTTTGTCCCGCCTTCCACCGGTTTTATATTTAAAGTTTTTTTTTTTTTGAAAATTTATATATTTGTTAGTATATAATTTTGTTATTATTTTATGTATTTTTTCTTTATATTTGTAACTTGTGGTGTTAATTATTTTTTATCAACTTTTTCATTGTTTTTTTGAAAATTATTTTGAACTATTTTCTTATTCAAATTCATAAATTTTTTCATACATTTTTAGGTTCGACTGTATAATTTATTAATGTGAATCTTATAAATGAATAAAGTTGACAAATTGTTTTGTTTCTCTTTTTACATGTCTTTTTTCATTATTGTTTNAAATTATTTTGAACTATTTTCTTATTCAAATTCATAAATTTTTTCATACATTTTTAGGCTCGACTGTATAATTTATTAATGTGAATCTTATAAATGAATAAAGTTGACAAATTGTTTTGTTTCTCTTTTTACATGTCTTTTTCATTATTGTTTTTTTTTGTTGTTGTAAATTTAATTTTTGGAGTAGACATGAAAGTAGAAGTGTTCGCTATTTATTTTTTTTGGGTCAATTTGTGAACAATCTTTATTTTATATGTTTACCTTCGAGTTTCATACGGATTGCTCTCTTTTTGCACTTGGTTTATTGAGATTTTCCTATAGTTTTATTGTTAGATCGTTTGATTAGTCATATAGATATTTACTTATCTTTATAGTCTGTCGTGTTACTATTTTGCAATTTTCCACCAAGTTTTAAATTGGTTTGGTTTCAGTTAGAAACGTATTTTGTCATTTTGTTCCGCTACTTCGCATCTTTGATTGTGTATTTTTCCTTTTATGTTTTATTTATTTATTTTTCATATTGACATGAAAAAATGTAATACATATTTTTATGTGTTATATTAATAATTCTTTTATAATATCTTATAAATAAATATTAAATCCATATAATTATTTATTAAAATCTTTATTGAATCTTACTCTTTCTAACAATAATTTTTTAGTTAAAAATTATAAATATCTTTGTCTCCTTGTTTTCTTTTTTTCTTTCTCTAAAATCATCAGTTTTCCTCTATGGCATGCTCACTAAATGTTGCTTTATTTCTTTCATTCATGCTAAAATATATGTTTTCTTAGAGTTATTGTGGCTATTCTAACCAATTGTTTTGTTGGTTTCATGTATGATTGGAATGATTTAGGTTTTCCCGTCTTTTGCTTTTTCACAATATAGATCATGGGTTCCTTTAGTTTTTATTATTATTGTAATTTATAAAATTTTAAGGTAATTCAACAGGTTACTCAGTTTTTAGGATTTATAAACGCAATTTGAATTCTTTTATTGCATGTTGATTTCTCTAATATTGTTTGCTTATTCTATTCATTTCTCAACCATTTGAGATTGTTTGTAATTTGCACAAATAAGAAATTTTAGTTTACAAGAAGTTAGAAAGTTGAACTGTTTAGGAGTGAATTTATTATCAGAAATTTGATGTCGGGTCCCCGCGAAGCAGTTCCAAAAATTAAGATATTTCAGGAGCTCGAATTCGAATCTGAATAGTAAAATATAGGATCTGGACGAATTTGTATTTGGATATTAAAATTTATAGGACTGGATATCCCAATATGGACCTATATATATATATATGAAATATATTTAATATATATATATATATATTATATTATTTTATATATTTAACATATATATTATGTTATTTTTAATAAAAAATACTTAAATAATATTTTAACTATTTAAGAATACATAAAATTTTATTTCATTATAAAAATAATTTAATTACAAGTTTTATATTTTTGGGGGAAAATTCTAACATTTTTGAGTTTTTTTCAAATTTTATCTGTAGATCCGCGAATATCCTGACTTTTCAAAAGATATATAAATCCTGGATATCTGGCTATCTAAGATCTAGATAATTTTTTCACGGATATGGATATCCTCAAAAACTTCGGATACCCGGATTCGTCTCATCCAAACTGTGTATGACAATGAATCAATTAAATTAATAATCGTGGAAAAGATCTATAGTTTGTTGGGATATTACATAAAAACATTGAGTTTATAGCTAAGCAGACACGGCTTAATTAGTGGGAGTAGTGATTTTTTAGGTTGCTTTTGTTTGGTTTTGTGATTTAAAAGCTGCAGTTAGGAGATGGTGATGTGTCAAAAAGTTTTAACATGTGAAATAAGGTGGTAGTCCATCAAGTTAATTTTTTCTACTTTGTATATATGTAGATAATAGTTTTTAATTAATCATTTTGTCCTATTTGATAATTTTNGATTTAAAAGCTGCAGTTAGGAGATGGTGATGTGTCAAAAAGTTTTAACATGTGAAATAAGGTGGTAGTCCATCNGCTGCAGTTAGGAGATGGTGATGTGTCAAAAAGTTTTAACATGTGAAATAAGGTGGTAATCCATACGAAGTTAATTTTTTCTACTTTGTATATATGTAGATAATAGTTTTTAATTAATCATTTTGTCCTATTTGATAATTTTTAGTAGGCTTTTACTTATTTGTTATTTTGAAAAGAATTTTAAAGTATATGGATGAATCTTGTTTATTTAAATTACAAAGTATAATGATAATTAGATAACATTTATTCAATATTTTATCTTATGTTTTAATATGTTAACATTTAATAATTTATGTTTTTATTTTGTATTTATTATCTAAAATTAGATAAGGTAACATATATTTATGTTTATTGTTGTCTCAAATATTATGTAATGTAGCTATTTAGGTAAATTTTGTGTATATCTTTGCTTTTTTAAATAAATAAATGGGCTATATTTAATATTTGTCTTTTCAAATTTAGGGATATATGTTTTAAAGCATCATAATTATTATTATGAGTATTAACTATTAATGTTTAGTAATTAAGATTTAAACTATCTAAAATCAAAAAATTATGTGAGGACATGTGTCACAATCTAAAATCATGTAAAAATGAGGTGTCACTCTCTAAGAAGAGAGGACATCTATCTATCTATCTATATATATTTCACTAGGTTTATGTATAATCGGATGCGTCATATAATAGTGTGATAAATTGATGAGAATAAAGAATAAAAAACGTTTGAGAACTATTACTAGATTTTCATCAAAAATAAAAATAAGTTACGGTAGGTAATTGTATTTATAGATGAATAATTAAATTTTGTGAGGATTATAGATATCCAACTCAAAATCGGCCTTTGAGTATATGATGTAGCATATTATAGTTATAATACGCTTCCTCGAGACAATGAATCTCGTTAGCCATTAATATTGAGTGGTTTGGACAAGATAAGCATGACCAGTTTTGGTCAGATCGCGGATCATATCGAGCTATAATTCTATTTAGGATTATGTGCTTCCAACTCAAAATCAGTGGGTAATAATTAGTGAATTGGTTTGTATCTCTTATATATTAGTGAATTATCTCATTAAATTTCCGATGTGACATATAATATTCATAATAAATCTAATATTCAAATTAAATAAAATTAAATTTTAGTCATAGATATTGACGTATTTTAATGAGAGATCATCATAAATCTCTACCATTTAATTTAGGTCATTTCTACGATTCTCCAATATGATATTATAACATGGTATGTAATGTGGTAATGATATGGTCTCATATGACATGATATTATAAAATGAGATAATATTTGATTTAGTAACTATGGATGGTCAGGATATTTTGAGATATGCGAGGTTGATGGTAAGTAATCAATTATGGTTAATAATTGTGAAATATGAGATGGAGAGATGTAAACAATGAATGATTAGTAACATCGTAGATGATTGATGGCCTTTATATATATAGTTGAGAATTTATGAATACAAAAGACATCCTATAGTTCTGAGGTTCGAAAAGTTGTTACAAGGATGGTCTAATCTAGTGATATATGTATATTTTGTCTGAGGCAAAATGTAAATGCTAATGCATGATATAAATTTTTTAGGTTATTAAGTGAAGTTGTCTATATAAATTTTTTTTTTGTCATTTCGTGAATCTCATATTTATAAGGGTGGAATACTAAATTGGAACATGTAAATTCAATGACAAAATCTTGTAAATTCAATTCCAAAAACAAATTCTTCAAAACTAAACAAAAAGTTATAAAAATGTGAATAAGACTAAAATTAGCTTTTTTTCAACATTAAACTTATATATAGATAAGGATAAAACACAATACAAAAAGAAGAAAGCGCTAAACAGCCTAATAAGCATATCACTAAAACATAGCCTCTAATCACACAAAAAAAACAACCATAGCGAAAAGAAGACAAACCAGAACCTGCAGAATCAATTACAAACAAAGGTTGCAGCAGATAAAGCTTTAGACACAAAAAGAGATTGAAGCCAGCTAAGATAAGATTGAGCACCATAAGATCATAGTCGTTTATTTCTTACCACACTAGATGCAATAAGATGAGCTCATTTGTTTGATGAAAAAAATTATGTAACAACTTCTCAGTCTTGAAAACTAGCCAAAAGCTATGCACATATATCCGAGAAGGCCAAAAGGGATGACACAACATCCAAATCCAGTAAGTCTTGCACTATAAGACTATTATCCAAAACCAAAACTATCTTTTGGCAGTTATGAACAATCATGTTCTCAAGGACCCAGGTGGTACCGCTTTGAAATACCTCATGTATAAAACTCATATTCGAGAATGCTCTACGAGTATGATGAAGGACAATTCCTTGGTGATCCCTTAGCACCATAGAGGCTCCTCCCATGTTTGACCCTTATCAAAAACGGCACCAATATTACATTTGATCCAGTCCCGAGAAGATTTTGACCACACTTTAGTAGTACACTTACGAAACCGTCTTTTGCTCTTAATCTCTTGGGCTTTAATCTCATGTGTCATAAACCAAGCTTCAACTTCCTTTTGCGTTTTTGATACAATTTCATCTGCGCTATTCAAAGATTCTTCAAAGAAAAATTGGTTCATGTTATTCCAATTACACCGTAGAAGTCAAAGAAAACTCGCCTAGTTACTTCCGGTCATCTTTGATCATTGGAAATTATAAGAGGATGGTGAAAATTTGGCAAAATGGCCAAACTATCAAGACTTTCTTGTGGAGATGGAGAACCTGATATTGCCCATACTTGTCTTGGAACATGACAAAAGAACAACAGATGGTTGATTGATTACCCTTCTATGCAACAAAATTAACAACGACCATCTGTTTTCATACTTCTTTTTCTGATAGCATCATCGACTGCTATCGCCTCATTCAGTACTTTCCAGCAAAAATCAGCTAAGGGAGGCTATAAGATAAGGTAATTATATTTTGAAAAGACTTCTGAGACTCTAGTACAATATATGAGGTGAAGGAGACAATTTATGATGCACCAGTAACTAGCAAATCCTTCTAAAGTGAATCCAAATGTTACTTCATTAAATAAAAACTGTAAGCAGCTCCATTATCATTAAAGAAATAAAACAATATGAATAGATATTCACAAGATCCCAGAGCGGAAAGACATGTCCATGAACATGTTGAGAGAAGTCAATGAAGAAGAAAAACTTTGGATCGATCTAGGGATTAGGAGTTGTCTACCCTCAACCAAACTATACTAACACAAAAAATAGTGTATTGCCGAACCGGCGAGAGAACGATGAACATACCACAATTACATAGTACAAACTAGGAACCTGCTAAAAACATAACCAAGATCGTACATATTTTTTGCACCAATGATGGTAAATCAAAATCGTAAACAAAAATTCGAAACTAAGGCAGCTTAAATCGGCAAAAAAACAATTACCTAGAAGAGCAAAACTAGGTTAAGTGGCGAAGGTACTTAGATACATAAGGGTCACATGCACCCATTATTTTGGAATTTAATGCAAATTTTTAACCAAAATTGATTATATGTTTATACATTATAAATGTGCCTCCATTTTTTGTTAATTTTGTATGCCCCGTAAAATTCTAATTCAATAGGGTTGTCAATTTTTTCACCCCCGAACATACACTGTTTTTCATCCGAACTTTACAGATGACTTAATTGCACTCAAATTTCTATCATTTTTATAAATACACCTAAATTATCCGATTTGATTTATTTCACCCTAATTAATTAAATACAAAAGCCTCATCCTCTCTTTTCTTCCACCTTTTTTCGTCTCTCTCTCTCTTCGGTGCATGTTACTCGTTTCTTATCTTCTTCTTTGGATTTGTCTGGCTCTAATTCATCTTCACTTCCCGCCATCTTCTCTTCGTCCAAGGTGGGTTTTTAAAAGTAAGAGTTTGATTGGGTGAGTCTTTAGTCCTGGTTTTCTTCTTAGTTTGGATATTTTCTTGATTGATCTTATTTTTAGTTGGTTTAGGTTTTGTTGTATACTCGTTGGTAAAGCTAAAAACTTTGTTTAATTTTCTTAGAGATTTCTCTGTGCATCATTATTGTTTATTATCATAGTTCTATATAAATAATTATTATTTGTTATCATAGTTCTATATGATTTCATCTTCTTAGAACTTTTTTCTCTCTTTGTAAGATTACACATCTATTATTCAAAGTTAGTACGGTAATACCACACTTCGTTTGCTAAAGAATCAATTTAGTTATCCTTTATGAACTGATAGTTGTGTTCTTGCTAAGTGTATAAGGTTGCTCGTTGGTTTTTTGGAAGAAAAGACATAGGAATGAAATAGGAATGAAAGAGGTATCTCACGATTACAGAGAAGGAGGAGACTAAATTTTTTTATGGTATGTAACATCTTTTAGAAATTTGCCTTTCTTCTACAAGTTCTTGATGCTGGTATTGTTTATTCAACTACAAATTACTAAATCTTTTATTAACTCAGGTTTACGGAATATCATGGTTGGTGATTTTTTATATATTTTTTGTAATGAAGGTGGGTTTGTTTACTATATCATTTTTTTGTATATTATCGTCAATACTCAATAGTTTTTATGTTTCTTGCTTGTTTGTTTGTTTCAGTTGGAAGGCGAAAATTCAGCGCAAGTTTCCAGCTGATGTTCCGGTTAATAAATGGGCTAATATTCATAACATTTATCACAATTCTTGTGATATTGATCACACTTGCTCACATGACGATACAAGACATAATTGTATGCATCCTTGCCTTTATGCTTACAGGTTGGGGAATTCTCTTGGTAAGTTAAAAATAAGCAAAATGAAAATGAGTTTTGTTGGATTCTTGTCGTAATGAAATGTTGTGTTTTGTGTTTATAGATTGCGCAAGCTTGTAAGCCGGTGGTTCACAGAGCAGTATTATGGGTATTCGTAAGGACACATGGATATGAAATAGTAATGGGACTATTGTTGTTCACACTAGAAGCATCAAAAGGTAATTGACAATGAAATTAGAAACTAGAGCTCATTGTTCTGTTATCTAATTGCAAACATATTGTCACTAGGTTGATTTCGAAGAAGCTAAAGCACAAAAAATCGCAAGCCTACAAAATACTGTAACTGAACTGCAACAGAAGCTAGATGAAGCCCACACTACAATAGTATGAGAGAAAGAAGCAACAAAACTAGCTATTGAAAAATTCGCCAGTTGAACAATTTGCAGATTATTCATTTTTGCAGATTTTTCCAATAAAGGATCACTGCATATTCTTTTCTAAAAAAGTATCATTGCATATTTTTGTAGATGAGTATTCATTCATAATATCATTGCAGATTTTTCCAATAAATGATCTAAGGGAATATCACTATCATAAACTCATCTTCAAACTCGACCATAGATTTTTCTATCTCTAATTCAAATTTAGAAGGAATATCATCTTCTTCATCTATGTTACCTTTCTCAGATTCATTGATAGCTATGCTTACATTCACTGTAATCGTGATTTTTTCTCTTTCTTCGTCACTTTCCATCGCGATTTCAAATTGCCAGATGGTCTCTCTCTTTCTCTATAAATCGTGACTTTTGGTAAGAGAATATACAAAGAAAAAACCTAATTGACTTACGTTCTATTACAAACCTTTTTCCTTATTTCTTTTCTTTTTTTCTTCTCAGTTAACTTTTTTACCAAAATTAACATTGCAACGCGGTTTTGAGTCGCGATTTATTAAACTAATAACGCAATTACTAATTTTAATTAATCAGAGGAAAATAAATCAAATCAAATAGTCTAGAAGGTTTTTTAAAACAGAATAGTAGTTTGGGTGTAATTCATCTCACCCGTAAAGTTCGGGTGGAAACAGTTTGAACATCATAAGTTTGGAGGGATAAATTTGACAACCCAATTTAATACTTTAATTGTATTTCATTTACCTTTTTAATTCACGAACTATTTGAATATCCAACTTAGTACATCAACTAATTATTTTACCCACTTTAATACACAAAGTATCAGTCATCTATCCATTTTACATATGTCCGATTACTTGCCGTTTAAGGCATTGTTAACTTTTTATTTAANTTAATTGTATTTCATTTACCTTTTTAATTCACGAACTATTTGAATATCCAACTTAGTATATCAACTAATTATTTTACCCACTTTAATACACAAAGTATCAGTCATCTATCCATTTTACATATGTCCGGTTACTTGCCGTTTAAGGCATTGTTAACTTTTTATTTAAAAAAAAAAAATCTATGAAAAAATCCAAAAATCCAAACAAATTAAGAAAATTCAAAATTAAATCCAGAAAAATACACGAAAATAAATGATTTTTTATATAAAAAATTTAATTTCAAACAATTGAACAAAAAATAAAAATATTCAAAAATTGTAAAAAAATCATATTTTCTTTATAATTTATTTTTTAGGATTGATACTTGTTTATTAAATCAAAATGAACAAAAAAACTTATTTGTCTAGGAAAATAAACAATTTTTTTGGATTTTTAATGAATTTTAATTTTTTGGTTTAAAAATATTAAATTTATCGGTGCCTTAAACGGCAAGTAATCGGACCTCTGTAAAAAGGGTAGATGATTGATAGTTTGTATATTCAAGTGGATAATATAATCAGTTGATGTATTAAGTTGGGTATTCGAATAGTTCGTGCATTTAAATGTAAATAAAATACATTTGGTTTATTAAAATGAAGTTTTCGAATAAAAACTTAATGTAAGATTGTCTGCTAAAGAAAAAAAGATTCGTTGTTGACTAGGAGCGAACCAACCCAACATTGATCCAAAAAAACCTTGAGACCCATCTAGCACCGAGTAACCAATAAAATTGAGATCACGAGAGCCAGAAAAAGAAGGAGTCAGCAAATATCGAACCATGCTTACACTACAAGAAAAATGTGGTTTAGTATCATTTATTCCTAATATTTGCATTAGTTATAAGTGATGTAAATGAATTTTACATCACTTAAACAAATGACTTGGTAAGTGATGATGCAAATATTTGAAGTCAATTAAAAAAATTGATGTAAATTTTGCATCGATTGTGTAACCGATATTAACTTGTGTCATATTTAAAAAATAATGTAATAATTTGCATCAATTTATTAAATTGATGTTAGTATTTGTTTCATTTATAATAAATGATGTCAATATTTGTATCATTTGAAAATATTTGATGTAGATATTTGTGTCGGTTTTCATAAATGATTATAAAATAGTTTCATTTACAATAAATGATTTATTTAGTTATAACATTTATAGTTAAATTAGTGTCATTTTTAAAAAATGTCTCTAATAATAAAATCATTTACATTAATTGATGATATTATTTATTATATATATATATATATATGTATGTATTAATTGTTATTGATTTTTTCATATTGAAGGTTTCATAATATATTTTCATCATTTTATATAATTATATATTATTTAATTAGTATTTAAAGTTATTTATTTAAATATTTTTTGAAAATTTTAATTAATTATATATTTATATATTATTTAATTCGTAAAAATTCTTATTAAAATAAATTAAAAAATCAATCAATTATTAATTAAATTAAAAAATAAAATATAAATTGAAAATAACATAATAAAATCTAAAACAAATCGTCATCCACTTTATCAATTATTGTGCAACTACATTAATTATAAATAATCAAAAATGCTATTAAAACTTATGCTAAATTAATGATGACCATAACTACTTGAATCTTGGCTTGCTTAAACGTTTTCGTTTTCATTTCCACTGATACCATCATTTATCTCCTACAAAAAAATTACAATAAATAAATTTATCATGTACAATTTTATGTGTATAAAATTAAATATATATAAATTTCACCTCAGAAATTGTCTGATTTGGCATTCCTGCGAAAGTTGCAGTACAATTTGCTATCCAATTTGCCTAAATAATTACTTAAGAATATTATTATTATATCACATATCATGCTAACTAACATTGTATAATTTTCAGATTACTAATAATAATCATACTTGTTCACCAGATGAAGATCCGACTATTTGTTTGATGAACGTAGACATCGTTTTAACGTGATCTTGTAGTGTCTTCATTTCTGTCCTCAACTTAACAACTCCAAGATTTTCTATCTCTGATCTTATAATAGTAGAACGTCTTGATAATTATGTTGGTGTGAGTCCACGTCCAACACAACGTACTCGTCCTGGACGTTCTGGACCAAACACTTGGGCAAATTCGTCATCTAAACTAAATGTAACATTGTTGTGTGTTGCTGGAGGTTGATTCATAAGTGTTGTAAGTGCTTCCTATATAAGTGAATATATCAAAGACAACAAAAATTACAAAGTCTTGAGTTTATGATATAATAAGGTATGTTAAATTTATAAGTTAATTTTGAGTAACTAGTTAATAAAATTAATAACCGTGCGTGTTTTAGCTTCCTCAGATATGAAGCTTCCATCAGGTTTTGTACGAGTTGCAATGAAGAACTCTGCTCGACTTGGCGTTTTTCCTATCTTGAGTTTCTATATTATCACAAATGCAATATTAGCTATATTGTTAGCAAATAATGTATGATTAAACACATTCTAAAGAAAATATATTGATTAATCAAGTACGGTTTTCAAATGATGGAACTATGAACAACAAGAAAAATTACTTACAATCTCATTTTTTTTCCTTGCAAAACTTTTTCTTCCACATAAATGAGGCATTGTATGTTTCTTTTAAGATGTAGTATTTCGTTCTTGCATTTTCTGAAAGAACGATTATTAGATTAAAAAGTTTACTTGCAATTGCAATTGATATAATATATATATATGCAAGAACTATTATTAGATTAAAAATTTACTTGCAATTGCAATTGATGTAATATATATATATATATATATATGAGAAACTTATACCTTCCATTTTCCTGTGAATCTTAGGTAGACGAGATAACGCCATTGATCTTCGGGAATATTCTTAGGAAGATTATCTAATGTTTCAATTAGAGTATTTCGTTTGTAATTTTTCCAGAGACGTAATTTCACATCCTTGCATCTGTTTCCTAGAACACTCATCACATAATTCCTTCTTANTATTCTTAGGACGATTATCTAATGTTTCAATTAGAGTATTTCGTTTGTAATTTTTCCCGAGACGTAATTTCACATCCTTGCATCTGCTTCCTAGAACACCCATCACATAATTCCTTCTTATAGTTGGATCATCAAACCAAAATTTTGCCTGTAATGAAACCATAAGAATATAAAATATTATATGTATACAGATTGTAATCTATTGCTTGCAAACCATACCAAGTTCAAATGAGATGGCTCACACGTTACTATACCGGTTTACACAGAGAAGAATGATACAAATTCATAGGGCCTCAAGGAAAGCCACTGGTTCTGAGAGTATTCAAAGAAAAGCTTATAGACAAATTCAGCTAGTCTTAATTCTTAACGCAACATACCAATATCTATAATTGGCTTAAATGTAACCCTATTCTACAATGAACCAATAACCATCAAAATACCAATGATACTTTAAAAATAAAAATTATAAGATTACATCAAAAGAAATAATATTACCAGAATTACTTCTCATGCCTTATCTTTTACATGTGGACCAACCAATCTCCAGTCGGTGTAGGTAATGGGTAACGAGTTTATATCGTTTCTTAATTGACCTAACCATGATCCGAGTAAACCTCCAGAATCTGCAATAAGTCGTCCGCTATCTTCATCAAAATGTACAATCACTCTGATATTTTGTAACTTCCAAGCATCTTTGCATGCCATCATTTTTTTTCTATGTTTTTATCAATATATTGTGGATTAAAACACATAGCAAAACAAACAATGAAATTGGTAGTAAATACCGTTGTAACAATCATATAGGAAGAAGTCACAAAATTTTTTAAAAAATTCTATATAAGTTAGATTACCTATGACTTGCACCTTCCATTTGAAACTATTACATGATGCAGCAAGTGGAGTAGGAGAATCGTAAACAATATCCAAATTTGGCATGTCATCAGGTTCTTGAGTCTCTGAATCTATAAAATCCATTATCTAAAACCTGTCCAAAAAGTATTTATTATTTAAATCTGTTTAACACAATCTGATCATACGTAAATCACAAAACAAATAGTATTTAACGAATATATAAAGGTTGGTGACAGAAAAAAATCAAACAGAAACAAAGCTAAACCTTTTTTTGTAAACTATCGTTAAAGAATTGTGAATCAAAAACAAAAAAAAAACATATAGACCTTGCTTTGATAGAGTTAAGCCGGTTTAAAAACGAGACCGAATTTTAACAACAATGGCATCGATTTAGCAGGAGCTTTAGCCCTATTTCTTCATGATTTTTAATAAAAAAATATTTATGCATTCATATGCATTAAAATATAAATGATTGCAGTGTTCAACAAAAAAAAAGTTAAGAGAGAACGCCAGAAGATTTATGCATTCAACCTCAACTCATCATAAAAGATTTTCAATACAAACTCAATCTACTTCGATTGAAATTAAGTATATTCATCAATGACATGATAAAAGAAAGAAAGAAAAAAAAATTTCCTCTTGAATAGATCGTAAAGCTTTAATAAAATCTGTGAAGGAGAATAACATTTTATAGATAGAACATTTCCGCTCTAGATATAAATGAAAAGTTTCAGCGGTAAATAATAATTATTTGTGTTTTTACAAAAACTTTTGTTTTTCATTTTACTAAAAAGATAATATTTATTGTAGTTTTGATCTCCCCGAGAGAGTGAAAATAAGAAGTTAAATTCGTTAGCAAAAATTTAGAGAGTATCATGAATAATATATTTTATTCACTAAAATTAAATTTCTAAAAAATTATTAGTCGATTAAATTTTCTTCCATTTAAACAAAACTTATCTTTTTAAAAAAAAAATTCCTACGCTAAGATTATCATGAGCTCTTTAAAATTATTTGACTTACCTTAAACTTGACAAAAAAATGTGTTACAAAAAAAATCATTTGCTTTACCTTAAACTTTCGTCATTGATTAAGCATCATGTCCACCTTCGTTTGCGCTTGTAACATATTCACAAGAAATTATTTCAAATTTTTCATTCCTAGAAGATATGAACACAAGAAATTTAGTTTACGAATTCTAATATCAAAATAAAAAAAACTGAAATCTCAAGTTCATACATTTCACTGTCAACCGTTCTAAAACCACAAATGTAGGAGTTTGAATAAGCTTATCAACCCTTAGATTAAGGAAATTACCTGGATCAACAAGACAGTAGAGCTTCCTTTTCCCATATTGCTCTATGTCAAAGTGTTTCTCAAACATGATTACATGTATAAAAAGATAAATATGAGTTGTTTTCTTTTTCTCTTTTAGATCATCAAAACCACTTCCTCCTTATCTTTCTTCATCTTTATTATCTTTCACACTAGATGTAGACCAAAAATATGTCTCTTCAGATTCGGCTATAGAGTGTCGTTACTTTCTGCATCAGTTCGATCTCTCTTTTTTTCCAACAGAACCATGCTTTTTTACCAAAAACAACATTAACTTGTTCTTGCTGATGAATAATTAAAGAACCTGAAGGCATGATTGGTGGAGATCTAGTTTCTATTTTATCATCAAAATTAACTTTATCTTGACGAAAAACATGATCTTGAGGAAGAAACCTACGATGACCCATAAATTTTTTTTTACCGTGCCGTAAACATTGTACAGTGCTATCATAGTTACAGCTTGGATAAGCATATGTTGTATATGTATTCCAACCAGATAAATTTCCAAGACCTGGAAGATCGCTAACTGTCCACATGAATATCATTACTAGGCATATGCTTATCAGGAATAACCATAGACATGATCATTGATGTCTGCTTCATCGACATCCATGGTGGAAAATTATAAAGAAATAAGATCACTGACCAAATGCTATAACTAGTACTCATCGTACCAAATAGATTAAAACCATCAGTAGCTAAGCCAAGTATGACATTTCTTGGATCAGAAGCAAAATCAGGAATTTTTTATATCAAATTCTTTCCATGCCACCCCGTCTCTCGGATAGCGAAGCTTACTGTCGTTGTTATCAGCATTCGCATGCCATCTCATATGTGTAGAAGTTTTTGATGACATAAATAGACGTTGCATGCGAGGTTTCAAAGGAAAATAGCGCAAAACTTTTGCAGGCAATTTCTTTTTCTTTTTTTTTTTGATTCTGTCACCTCACTCTCAACATTATTCTTGTTTATTTTGCATCTAGACACTTCACAAATTTTGCAGACTTCCTCTTCTGCATCTTCTCCCCAATATAACATGTAATCATTTGGACATGCATGAATTGGATCATAAGTCAAACCAAGTTTGCGAATAACATATCATTGAATGAATTTGGCAATTTTGCATGTGTGAAAGCTTCTTTAAGCAAGTCAAGCACCATAGATATCCCCTTGTCACTTATCCCACACATGCATTTGATAGGATATAACATTAATATGAAGGATAACTTTTTGAACTTTGTGCATCCCACATAAAACTCTTGGTTGAAATCAGCTAGCAACTCATCAAAACTTTCTACGCTTCCGCTCTTGTTTCTATTTCCAGCTAAAGCTGATGGTATGCCTCTGTCCATAGGTTGCTCAGAAGATCCAAATCCAGCAGATGTATCAATATTAACATCGGGAAAAATATCATTCAAGAGGTTATTAATTGAATCTAAATCAATTGTACTTGTGTTAATAACATATAGTAACTTTGTTGTATTCCTCGTGACATTAATTTCCTCTCCATGTAGTACCCAACTCGTGTAAGAATTTAAAAATCCAAAACACATAAAATCACCTTCAATATCTTCTTTCGATTTGAATTTGGCTAGAGAACACCGATTACATGGACATTTCAACATGTCTGCATTTGATTTACCAAATGCGAAATCCAAAAATTTTTTAACCCCAGATTCATAATCTTTGGATAATCGTGGTTTGTTTATCCATGATTTATCCATGATAACCTACAAATTCATGTTCATATAAGAAATTAAAAAATATTTCAATCCAATTTTGTTTTTGTCAAAACTAAAGATAATTATGTGTTTTGCTTTTAAAAGTTTTCTATGTTTGCGTTAACGTATTATTATGGTAACTAATAAGCCAATGCAAACTTTATACTTAGATCTTCAAAGTTCTTTAGTTTATTTAATTTTTACTACCATAAAATAAAATGCATCAACACATATATTTTTAAATTCAACATACTAAGACATATCTATTTGGAAAATTAAAATAAACTGAATATAGAAAAGGAAAAAGAAAAATGATCGAGTAAATAAAAGAAATATTGTGATTAAGAATAAAAAACATCCAAAATTTTAGGTTCTAAGTCGGTTAAGGGTATTTCAGACCCGAAATACCAAAAAATACTCAAATACAAAAAGTACCCTAAAATACAACAACTACAACAAACTAAAATACCTGAAACAGTTTAAGACTAAATTACCAGAAAAACTAAAATACCCGAAAAAAACTAAAATTACCTGAAGAAAAATAAAAAATTATCCGAAGAAAAACTTAAATACCCGAAATATATAATAGGTATATCTACGTCTAGGTATTCAGTGCTATCCATCGGTTCTCGATTTGATTCTGATTCTTATCCGATACCCATGCTTCTTCATCTCAAAAACTATTGGATAATTTGGTTGGAACTGGAACCAAACCAGAACTAGTTTTTTTTGTTCTTCGGTTCCGATTTTTTTTCCAACCCTTAAAAGAACTATTAACACCGGAAAAGAACATTACCACCAAGTCTTTTATTGTGTTATAGAAGAAATACATAAAACAATCAATTACTAATTTGTGGATCTCTTTTCTAATACAATTATGAAAAAGAAAAAATCTTTAAAAAATTTGTATTCACCATTACAAAAAAAACTGATATTGACCTGGAATATTTTCAAAGGGAATTGAATATGATTTTGGATGGCAGCTATTTGAACAAGCGGTTTATCAACGATCGAAAAGAAAAAAAAAATTTGAAAAGATATTTTTTGAACAGTTTGTACCTTATATAGATTTGAGTAATTTTCATGAAGGTGTATTTTGTGAGAAATATTTACACTTTAAGTGACTTTGTGCTTTTGGTGTACTTTAGATAGGAAAGAGAAACTTTTTCTCTCTATTATACCCTTATTTTTCTATATAATTACACTATACTCTTTTCTCTCTCCTGACATGTGTCAGATTTTCTCATTTGCTTTTTTTCTCACCTCCAATCTTTAAAAACCAATTACTTGAAAATATATATATCCAAAAAAACTAAAAATTATACCAAAATTCTTAATTTTTTATACTTTATAAATAGACACTTGTTTTGTTTATTTCGGACACAGGAAAAAAAAAATTTCATGGCGTGTGTGTACACAACATTTTGTGTACATGACGCTAGTTATTCGATGTACACAATGATTATTCAGTCTGTGTACAATGTCGTGTACCATTCAGCATGTGTATAACGTCATATATATGATGCTTGTGTGTACAACCTCGCGTATCATGCAGCATGTGTACATGATGCTATGTACATATTGCATAATATACGACGTTGTACATAAACTGCATCATCATTGTGTACATCTAATAATTATATGTCCATTGTACATAATATTTCATATAGACTGCATTGTCATTGTGTACGACTGCATTATCATTGTGTACGATTGTATTATTATTGTGTACGACTGCAGTATCATTGTGTACATCTAATCATTAGCATGATGTACACAAGCATCGTGTACACAAACATTGTGTACATATAATCATTAGGATGATGTACACAAACATAGTGTACACATTATTGTGTACGTGATGGTACATGTTACATTATACACGACATTGTACATAGACTGCATCATCATTGTGTACATCTAATAATTATACGTCCATTGTACACGACATNGCATTATCATTGTGTACGACAGCATTATTGTTGTGTACATATAATCATTAGCATGATGTACACAAGCATCGTGTACACATCCATTGTGTACCCGACGGTATATACATGTTGCATTATATACGAAGTTGTACATAGAATGCATCATCATTGTGTACACCTGAATAATTAGTATCACGTACACAAAGCATTGTGTACACAAAGCGTCGTGTACATAAAGCATCTTGTACA
>OVBE01004800.1:0-23048 GCA_900406425.1 Iberis pinnata | reverse complement strand
CTAATTTATTATTTATTTTTTAATGTTCATAGTTTAACTATTAACTAAAATTACACTCTATAATCTAATTTTTGTGATTCTAAGAAAAATCGCAGGAAAATAGTTCATCTTTCCTAATTCTACCAGAAAACACGATTATTGATGCTATTTAAAACCAAAGTAATTGACTTTGATGCTATTTAAACATATATAATTTTGTCGATTTTTGTGGTTGTTACTGGCGTGTCGTTGAAAATTAGCTAAGTGCGGTAGAAACAAATTTTTTTTGCATTATTGTTATATTTTCGGGAATTCTCGTTCTCGTTCCGTCCCATCCTGTCCCATCCCTTTCACATCCCGAGTTTAAAATGGGACATAAATGGGACACAAATTTTTGTTCCCAGATTCCCGTCCCAAATTTCCATTTGCCCACCCCTAAGTGCATAGTAACCTTATTTTTGCCTCAAAGCACATAGATCAAATCCCATGTATCCTTTCTCATCCAAATTTTATCAAAATTTCATTATGTGTAATTGCGAAATATCACATTATAGAAATTTACTATAGATTAGGTTTTGTACAAATTAAAACAAGACTATATTTTACAACTTCGATACTAATTGAAAAGATAAAATATGACTATGCATTCATTGTTTTAAATATCTAAAATGGAGGGTCTTTTCTTTTTCTTACATGTTTATGATCTAATTCCTCCTCGATAGTATTATATAATTTTATATGTACCCAAACTTAAAGTTTAGTGCTAAATAATCATATCTCACAAATTAATTACCTCCTTTTAAAATTTTAAAAATTTATAAACTCCTAAAAACAAAGTATGAAACCATAATACACACATACAACCCAGATTAAACCAGTATGTATGTGTATTTTGGTTTCAAACTTCTTTTTTTTTTAGGTTTATGTGTTTCAAAGATTTAAAATGGAGGTAAACAAGTATTTAACTTTCGAAATATGGTTATTTAGCACTAGATATTAAGTTTGAATACATATGATGGTATATGATACTATCGAGGGATAATTATATAAAAGAATTGTTTGATCCGAGAATTATATTAGTTAGGAATTTGTAACTCTAACAATTATATAGTGGTCTATTAATTCATAAACATCGCTACAGATTCTAAGAAATTTTTGTCATGAGACTTTGATTTATTTTACCTTCTGGTCACCACCCGATAATAGGGTTGAGCTTTCGGGTATTCGGTTTGGTTCCAGGTCGGAACCATTCAGTTCTGGTTCTTCGGTTTCTTAATTTTAACACCCAAATAATCATTTCAAACTTTTGGTTCGGTTATGGTTCGGTTTCTATCGGTTCTGGGTCGGTTCGGTTCTATGTTTGAGGAACCAAAAATTACTTTAATTTTTCGGTTCTTAATCGGTTTCCGTTCGGTTCCAGGTATTTCAGACTCAAATTTAGAAAATACCTGATAAAACAAAAAAAAAATCTGATACTACAATATAATTCCCAAAAATTAAAGACGAAAAGTATTCGATAATAGAACAAAATACCAGAAAAAATGAGATATACTCGATACTAATAAAATACTCGAAAGTTTAAGATGAAAAGTATCCGATAAATAATAAAATACCCGATAAAACGAGAAAAGACCTGATAATAGAACTTGCTAAGGAACTGAACCTAACCCGAAATATAAATGTATATATATGTTCGGGTATTTGGTTCTACCCATCGGTTCTTAGTTCTCATGGTTTTTCATCTCATGAACCATCGGGTAATTTGGATATAACCGAAATCGATCTAGAATTTTTTTTGGTTATTTTGTTTCGATTCTTCGATTCTAGTTTTTTTTGCTCAGTCTTAACTGATACATTAATAAAATCCCTTAACCAAAATTATTTTACCAAACACTATTTCATATATTCCAAGTGAAAGCGGCTAAACGATTATTGCTATATAAATATTATAGGCATTATTTTAAAGAGGAATTTCTTGAAACACCATCAAAAGAAGTTCAAATTCCAAAACTACAACACGCTCTCAAAAGTTCCAAAAATAACACACTCTCAAATGTTCCAAAAATACCACAAACATAAAAAGTGAATTTTAAGGGTTTAGAATTTAAAAATTTTGGGTTTGGGTTCACTAAATAGAGTTTAGGGTTTAGTTTTGAAGGGGGTGGGGTTTGGTTTTAGGGGTTTTAAGGTTTAAGTTTGAAGTTTTAAAGCTATTTCAAATTTTGTGATATTTTTGGAACAAACAAATTTTGTGGTATTTTTGAAAAAGATGTGGTATTTTTGAAACTTTTGAAAGTATGTAGTATTTTTGGAATAAACCTAGTTTTTGTGGTGTTTTTGTGAATTGCCATTTAATGGTTGTCACTTTTATTATCTTCTTATTAAATGAGACATTAAATATGGTCATTTGTTATATAAATATTTTTATAAAATTTAAATTATTGGATCGATTTATTGTCGTGCAAAGATTAAAATTACAAAAAGTAAAAAATTAAAAACAATTAAATAAACATCATATTATATGGTAAACCCAATAATAAGTAGTAGATAATATAAACATGTGACGTGTAAAAGTCAAGTCCATGCCGTGTAGTCGTTGAGATTTTAAAGCGCCAAACAGAATTGCATGTGAGAAGTTGCATAATGCATATATAACCTACACACATAATTTCAGGAAATACAACTAATAAATAATGTTACATCAGATTATTTTTTCATCTAAAATATTATATTATTATCAAAAGAAATACAAAACTAAAATATGTGTAATATTTTAGATATTAAATCGACGAAAACATAATTTTTTCGGAATCAAAGTCCATACAAAAAATCACAATAAAATAGACTAATATCAAATTAAACATAAAACAAAGTAAAAAAAAAAGCAAATTCCAAATTCGAACATCAAAGGCATCATAAAAGAATAAAAACGAAGAATAAAATTTTGATCGACATTTTTCTTATAACGAATATATTTGTAAACCTGATAGTATATGTTGTTTTTTTTTTAATTTTAAAACTAGAGTGGACCATACATGAGCTAAGCAACAGTGAAGTCCCTGCATAATCTCTATATAAAGGATAAAGAGGCTTGAACGAATTAACAACTTCACTCATCACTATTTTCTCCACTTCATACTCTTTAATTTAGTCCTATAAAAAGAAATCATGAATCTTACGAAATATTCCAAGATTTTCTTTCTTTCACTATGCACTTTCAATTTCTGTTTTAACGTTATAAACTCCTACGAGAATGGAGCATGGGAGAGAGGCCATGCCACCTTCTACGGTGGAGCTGATGCATCCGGCACAATGGGTACTAATCAAATACATAACTTTGTATCCAATTCACACATTATCACAAATATACGTGTTTTTATCGTATTTGTTAGGAGATCGTAGAGATTTACTTAAATCATATTAAGTATATAATATTTAAAATCGAAAACATAAATGAATATTGCCTAATACATAAAAGATACTCTTGAAAGTTCATAATTTTAGCTTGGTATCATAGTGCACTATGATATGCGATCCGATCCGAATTTGATCATGTTAGTCTTGTCCAAACCAATGAGAGATTAATGACTAAATAATATTGAGTTGAAAGTCCATAATCCTAATAAACAAGATAGCAAGATCATGGAGATCTAAAATATCATAGAAACTTACCGTTATTTGTTGAGCTTTTGTAGGTGGTGCTTGTGGGTATGGTAACTTGTACCATCAAGGTTACGGGCTACAAACTGCGGCATTGAGCACAGCTTTGTTCAGTAATGGCCAGAGATGTGGAGCTTGCTTCGAGTTAAGGTGTGTGAATGATCCTCAATGGTGCCTATCTGGTTCCATCATTGTCTCGGCTACAAACTTTTGTCCTCCAAACTTTGCCTTAGCCAATAATAATGGTGGTTGGTGCAATCCTCCTCTCCAACACTTTGATTTAGCCCAGCCAGCTTTTCTTCAAATCGCTCAATACCGAGCTGGAATCGTTCCAGTCGCATTTAGAAGGTAAAAAAAAATTGGTAGAACAAAAGAGTGACAATTTGGTTTAGTACATAAAATTTAATTTAGCTTTTTAGTAATTTAAAAATATAAACTAATGTTCTCTCGTTGTTTAATACTTTATGTTTTAGAGTTTTTATTGTTTTCCAAGTAGATTTTCTAAGTTTTCCATATATTAATTAAAAATATTAAACTATCATTGGTCTAAAATTATTGAAAAGTGTTTATTGTAAAATAAATTAAACAATTATTACATTTTTTTGGTACGTGCTAAAAGTCTATAAAAAAACTCAAGTATTTAAAAACAAAGGAGACGACAAAAAAAAAGAAACAAAAGGAATAATAAATTTTGGGACAAAAAATAAATTTGGTGTTTTCATAATTGTCATATTTATAAATTTAAATGAATTTTAAATTCTTAAAAATTTAATTTGTTACAACAAAACCGATTTTTGTTTAGAACTTGTAGGTGTTAGTATACATGACATGTAAATGACATCAGTAATATAAATCATCAATTAGACCACCAAAATTTTGGAAAATTTATTTAAATATGTAAACAAAAATGGTAAAATTATTTTATTTTGGGTAGAACATCATGAAAAGTTTGGAAACATTAGACCAATCTTTATAGTCAACATTTTTTTCATGAGAATCAACTTGAGTTTAAGTCTTATATAACTCTATTTTTTGACAGGGTTCCATGTGAGAAGCCTGGAGGAATAAGATTTACTATAAATGGAAATCCATATTTTGACCTAGTCCTGATCACAAACGTAGGTGGTGCTGGTGATGTTAATGCTGTCTTAATAAAAGGCTCAAAGAGTAATCAATGGCAAGCAATGTCTAGAAACTGGGGACAAAATTGGCAAAGCCACACTTACTTTAGAGGTCAAAGTCTCTCTTTTCAAGTCATTGCAAGTGATGGTCGAAGTGTTGTGAGTTATGATGTTGTGCCTCAAAATTGGCAGTTTGGTCAGACTTTTGAAGGAGGACAATTCTAGATTTTGTATTATTATAATTAATAGATTTATATAATATATATATATAAGAAGAGTTCAATGATTGTGTTTAAGACAACAATATTATGTATGATTTCTTATTTAGAAGCTTTATATGGATCATATCTACTATTTCTATAGCCATAACAAAGACACAAATTGATTGGAAGATGGCATCTTATAATTTTAGCATCATATATATGAACCAAAAATATATGCACACGTTTTAAACAAGAATTTCAGAACCAATAATCTAGTAAATCATAATTTTGTTTGAATTTAAAATTGTATAAAGTAATTAAACTTTTTAAAATCTCATAAACATTTATAAAACAATCTAATTTTTTAAACCAATAACATTGGCATCAGTAAGAAATTTTATAGTTTACCATAACAACGATTATTAGAGGGATTTTCTTAAAGAAATTTGTGGTTGAAAGTGTATTTTTGTTTTTAGAAGTTGTTAAAATAGTAGTCTAAAAATTGTATTTAGATATTTTTCATTACATAAATAATGAATGGTTACATGTGAAAAAAATATGAACAACAAATCCTAAAGTGCGAGTGGTGAATATCTATACAATATCAATATGTAAATGACGATTTACTTATTCAAACCAAAATTACATATTTTCCAAATTAACAAACAGAAACTATTTTATTATCACATCCGTACCTTACTAATTACTATCACTTCCGTACCTTACTAATTACTATCACTATGTGTGTTAATGGAAAAAAAAAACTATTTTATTATCAATAAAAAAAATAAAAAATACCAAAATGGATTAAAAGTCGAGTCATCTCCTTATTTACCCTTATTTGTGAAGAAAAAATCTTCTATGGGCAATAAAATCTCTTATGCCCATAATTCATTTTGAGTTATATCCCCTAACACCCTTATTTGTGATAGGGAAATCTTTCTGGACACACTAATAATTTTTTTTACGTTTTTAATTTTATCTTGCAATATAAAATTAATTTTTCAAATCTGTAAAAGCCAATATTTTTAATTTAATTAATTCTATTTTATAAAAATATTTCAAAAATCAAAATACTGTTTTAAAAAGTTTTTCAAAAAATATTTAGAATATGATGTCGAAATCGTTTTAAAATGTCAAATTGAATTTTAAAAGTGTAGAAGTTAAATTGAATTTTAAAGGTTTAGAAGTTAAATTGAATTGAATTTTGAAAATGATTAAAATTATAAACCCCAAACCAAACCTCACATCCCCTTCAAAACTAAACCCTAAATTTGGATTAGTGAACCTAAACCTAGATATATAAATTCTACACTTTTAAAATTCAATATGACATTTTAAAACGATTTCGACATCATATTTTAAATATTTTTTAAAAAACTTTTTAAAACAGTATTTTGATTTTTGAAATATTTTTATAAAATAGGATTAATTAAATTAAAAATATTAGCTTTTACAAATTTGAAAAATAAATTTTATATTGCTATATAAAATTAAAAACAATCATTTGTGTGTTCTAGAAAGATTTTCCTATCACAAATAAGGATAAATAAGGATATAACTCCTAAAATTCCCTTATATTTTTCTAATGATGAAAATGATAGACTCAAAAAATAAATAAACTATTGCTTTAGTCTCATTTGGATATAAGAATGGGCCTTTAATGGACTATTTCGGTTTGTGAAACCTCTGAATCACTTAGAGGTTTCCTTCGTCTCCTTCATTGTTTTCTTTTCTGATTCGCATTTCATCGAGTCTTCGTGACGTTGACCTTCGAGCTCGTTACAGCGAGAGGTAATGGCAGGAAGATTCCGATTAGATTCGATTGTTTCTGCGATTGTTACAGTACACCCACACGAAATTCCGGCGTTGCTTCACTCCTCTTCCTGCTTCTTCTTCGTACCGATCTCTCTCTCTCTCTCTCTCTATGTCTCCATGTTTCTTCGTTTTAGCCATTAATTTAGAATGTTCCTTAACAATTTATTGGTTTTTTCTTATCCACGAGGAGAATTTCAGATTCTGAGCGCATATTTCGTTGTTCTTCCACTTCGCGACGAAGGTGCAATATCACTTGGATTATCAAAACTTCCCGGATTGTTCTTAGGATCTTTGTTTCTCACTCTAATTGCTGCACCTGTTTCTACATTGATCTTCTCTTTACCCAATTTATCCAAATCCAAGGTAGTTTAGTGTTGAATATCATTCATGATTCATCTCTTGATTTCTTGCATTTCCAGTTTCAAAATCTGTTGGAATCGAGAAAAATTCTATCAATTTGTATACGTTTGATCATACTAAAGCAAAACAGTATCAAAATTATGCGGTTTGATTTGTGTTTATGCTTTGAGATAGTTTCTTTGATGAAACATTATCTTACACAGGCTTTTCAAAATTTTACAGGCTTTGGTTATAATACATAGATTCTTTAGTCTATCTCTTGTAATATGTTTCTTTCTTTGGAGAGCCTCTCCAACAGAGTCTATGCCATTTAACTCAAAGGTAAGATAGGAGACTTGTACTATAGTCTATACACATAAATTAATCAGGACTAATGCTCTAACAAATATTACTGCTTCAAAGGATGCAGTTGAATCAGCATCTGATGTCACAAAAGACCCGAATGTTGGTGTTGATGGAGCTAATCCCGGTTCTGGATGGGACAATCATGGCTGGTTTTACATTTCTGTTAGAGTTGGATTTTTCCTTTGGGTATGACCTAGTCTATGTTTCTTTGGTTTCATTCTCTAGTAGTCCTATATTAAAGTGTTGCTAATTTGTAGGTTGCGTTGCTTAATCTCGTAGCTATGTCTTCAACGTGGGCTAGAATAATAGATGTTATGGATAGTGAGGTAGTTTCTACTACCCTTTACTTTAATTTAGAAAATTTGGTTATTGGTTCGAAGTATAAAACATTTTTTTCGATTCAGTCAGGTGCAAGATTGTTTGGTTTTGTTGGTGCGGGTGCTACACTTGGTCAGCTTTTTGGATCAGTGTTTGCTGCTGCAACTGCTTGGATGGGTCCATGTAGGCACTAGGCATCACATTGTCTGATTATTCCATTTATTGTCAATGTATCTACTTATAAACCGATTTGATGTTCATTTCAGATTTACTTCTTTTTGCTGCTCTTTTGATGGAATTTGCTGCCCAATCCTCGAAAGGAATCACCAAAGATATAGCACAATCGTCTGAAGAGTTGTCTCCTCTAAGGTACAATTTGTGTCCTTCACTTACTTAGTTGAGAGACGTTTGATCCTTGTTTTTTTGACATTAGGAGATCCGATAATGATCATCAAGAAGCGTCTTCTCCAAAAGTTGGTTCTCCAAAAATCGGTTCTCCAAAAGTAGCTTCTCCTAAATCACCTATCTCCACATCTAGGCCTCAGATTTGGGCTATCTTAGACGGAATGAGACTTATACTAGCATCGCCTTATCTTTTGCTTGTGTCTTTGTTCCTTTGGCTCGGTGCAGTCATCTCCTCATTCTTCTACTTCCAAGTAAGAAAAATCTTTGTATCTGAAATGATTTGAAGAACACTATGATTACTATATCTCTTTGTTACTAGTGCTTGCAAACTCTGCTCCTACCGCAAAGTTCCTTTGTTCTCTTGGAGTTTATAGTATGAGTTCGCTGAATTTCTGATGGTTTGACTGCAGAAAGTGAATATAATTGCCATGACAATCAAATCATCGATTGGTCGAAGAAAACTGTTTGCTCAGATAAACAGCTTTGTTGCAGTTTTCATACTCATTGGACAATTGACTCTAACGGTATAAACAAAATTCTTATTTGGTACTTTCCTTTTCATGATTCTTAAGTATCAGTCTATGGTTTTAATTTACAGGGTAGGATCTTGACTTTAGCAGGTGTCACAGTTGCAATATCTACATCTCCATTGATTGCACTCGGGAACTTAGTTGCTATTGCGATATGGCCAACTTGGTTTACAGTTGCTATATCTGAAACAGTTAGAAAGGTTTGTGTATAGATCTTCATCAAATCTCTTTCTTGTTAACTTATTATTCGATTAATTACACTTGCACTGCGTTTGTAGGTGACAACTTATGTTGTAACTAGACCAGGAAGAGAACTTTTGTTCACTGTTGTCTCTCAAGATGAGAAATACAAAGCTAAGGTACTAAATGTTTACCATTATTCAACTAATAAGAAAGGCTACATTATCGGTTTATTTTATTGTTCTGTGTGCGATGGTTCAAGGTATGTATAGATGTGATTGTTCAACGGCTAGGAGATGCTGCAGCTGCAGGACTATTTGAAGTCCTAACCATTGCGCTTGGCGGTCAAACATCAACTGCTTCACTATATGCCTTACCAGTATAAATAAAGCTTTGATACTTTCAAATGAGTATAGTATAATATCAATGATGAAACTTATGACAAAGTCTGTTGTTTTAGGTGTGTTTGATATGGATAGTCACGGCGTTTTTCTTAGGCCGGCGACAAGAAAAACTGGCGAAACTTCAGGTGGGTGAGCTAAATCTTATAAAGAGTCATATTGATGAATAGGATCATGAAGAAGATGAGTGGATTATACTTCATATGTAGGAGTTATGGGAAACAGAAGCTAACCAGACCGGTGTGAAGTATCATAAGGTGGAGTAATGGTTAACTAAAATTTTGGATTTTGCTATACATAAAGTATAAAAATGTTGTACAAAAGAAATGAAGTAAATGTAGCCATACTTGGCTGTTTTTTTGTCTTTTGTTTATTCAATTAGTGCATTTGATTTCAGTTTGTATTTAGCCTAGTTAGGGATGGACGTTGATCAAATATCAATATACTTTTGAGATATTTATGATCTGCTCTGTTATGTTCATGTTCAGATCATCAAATTTTCCCACTTTAAAATCATTAATGTCCATTTCCTAACTTCAAATTTCCATTGGTAGTAGCTGAAAAAGAAACTGGTTTAAAGAGGCTATACCCAAAATATTAGAGAAACAACCTCTAAAGTTTTCAGAGGAAGGAAAAAAAATCAGCCTCTCTTTGTCTATATTTACATAACTTCCAACAAGAAAAAACCTCTAAAACCTCTACACAACAGCAGCCAAAAACCCTCTGCTTTAAACCAATTCTCTTAAATATCCACAAGAGTATCGTCTTCCCTGTTTCAATGAAAGTTAATAGTGAGGAAACAAGTACCAAGAACAAAGGATATTAGATTGTGTAATATTACCAAAACTCATCCGCGAAATGGTCAGATGAATCAGAATTATCCTCTTCATGATTGTAGCTTTCATACAACTGTGTGAATTACACAAAACTGAATTGAGACAAACAAGGTTTCTTGATTATGCAAGAGGAAAAAAAACATGAACTAACCTTGTCAAATTTTGCAATAGCTTTAGAATCAGCTTCATCATCTGCCTGTAAATTAGGCATCACAATGTTCAACAACCTCTGTAAGAATCAAAAGTCACAACTTTTTCTTCCTACTTATAAAACTAAACAATATCACAAGAAGCTTCATTTATAAAACTACCTTAAAAGCCTAATAAGCAAAAGTTGCTCGTCACAACAAAAAGAGATCAAACAACTAAGCAAGTCATCAACTTCAAGTTCAATATACACAGTAAAGGCAAAGAATCTTACAATGCATTAAGGGCTAGTCTTGAGCCCAAACAGAGTCAGCAGCCCGATTTATATTTTCAATTTTTTTAAGAAAAACCATTTTTTAAAAAAGTATGCCAAAACAATCTATCTTTCATTTAAATTACGACCTTTAAAATCTTAAGATCGACCCTGAATGCATCAATACCTTACGATATCTTTTAGCTTCTTCGTACAATCTATTGGTGTGAGCCAAATCAACCTGTGTAGCGCGGTCCATGAAGGGTTTTTGCTCCTAGTAAACAAGTAATAACCATGAAATGTGGTTAGCAGCAGAAATAAAAGATGGAGTCTTTGAAATGTGTTTGAATTTGATACCTTTTCTGACATATTCTTCCACATATTGAAACATATTCTACTAGCATCCACAAAGTTTCCACTGTAACTACTCCTAAAATCCTCTCTAGAAAAGAGAAAATTAGTTACAAATAAGTCAAATCACTACAAAGATTCAACTTCCACTCAAAAAGTAAATTCCAATCAAAATCCACTTTTCCACCTTCACTTTTTATATATCCAGACTCAAATAATTAACTCAATGGGGGTGGGCATCCGGTTTATTCGGTTTTTCAGTTTATTCAGTTTTCGGGTTTTTTTTGCCGAACTGAACCGAATAAAAGTTTGGTTTGGTTCGATTTATCCGGTTCCAAAATCTTAAGTTTGGTTTATTTTCGGTTAATTTCGATTAATTTCGATTTATTTGATTAATTTCAGTTAATTTTCTAGTTCGGTTGTTATATTGTAAAATAAAATTGTTGCCGAACCAACAGAAACGAAAACCGAACTAAAATAAAAAGTTGCCAAACTAAACCGAAATAACCGAACTGAATTAACCGAAATAAGTTCGGCTGGGTTCAGTTTTTACGATTTGGTTTAAATGTCCAGCCCTAGGCAAAGTTAATGAGTAACAGAGGAAAAGTTTTAGTTACTGTACAAAAAGAAGACGAAAGCTGATCTAGGTTCATCTTCAAAGCTCGAGATATTATCGATTTTGCCACTGGAGATACACTTGAATCTCTTCACTTCTTTCCTATTCTCACCACACTCATGCATATCAAACAAAGCAATCGCGATCTTAACACCACATTCTTCACTATAATCAAAAACCCAAAAAAGAGGATCATGAATCTAAATAAACCCTAAGAAACTGAATCGACGAATGTGAATAAAAAAAATTAAAACTTTTAAGTATGATTACCATTTCTCGAAAGCACTACCATCAGCAGCACGACGAACAGCTTGAACCCTTTTACGGATTCTTGGTCGAATCGCCATTAATGCATATCAAGCTCGAGATTTTTTCTATTTCTGTCAGAGAAAAATGATAAAACTTTTTTCTTTTGTTACTGTGTTCGTGTGCAAGAGCTAATCATCGGATTGCTTACGTGTCATTATGCGCATTTTAGTATTTTGTTATTTCACTGCTAACATACGCTTAACAGAAATACGCGGGGCAAAATTGGCGCGTACTTAAAAAAAACAAAGGAACCCCCCCAATTTTTTTTTTTTTTGTTAACCACTAAAACAATTTCATTGATATGAAATTAGAGGAAAAAAATACAAATTACTGTAAGAAAATAATTGCATCTTACAATAAACAAGATAAATTAAAAAACGATAGTATTTTTCTTGAATAAAATTTAATTTTAATGTGTTAACTATATTATTTTGTTTTTTCTATAATTCATGTTTTAGTCAAGGGAGATTAATTTGAACTATCATGAGAAGTGAACCTTCTTATCAAAAATACCATAACGAGTCAACCTTTCCCGAGATATCATAATGTGGTGGTGTTGTGGCAGAGGGACAAAGACATAATTACCCTCGCGAAAGTTGTCTAGTACGGGAGAAATTGTCACTGGTTTGGCGCGCAAAAGTGAATGAATGGGGTTGGGGCCCTTTGATGTGACACGAATTAATTAGCATTAAATGACATTAAATGACATTAAATGCATGATTCAATGGATAATATGGTGGTTTTACGTGAAGATTAAGACGTTTTGTTCGGTTGTTTATTCAGAAAACCACATGTGGACTTGTTTTAGGAAAAGTGAAGAACTTGTTTAGTAGGTAAGATCATTTATTTTGGTTTTCTTGCATTGACTAGATCCTATAGCATAAACTATAAATATGTATGAGTTGCGTTGTGTTGCTAACCGTTATCCATTATGACAGGGACAGGCGTTCTTATGCCATGGACGAGGTTGTGTTGGTTATTGTGGGGGTCATGGGAGTGCAAGGAAAATCGCAGTTGGAATTTATGTGTATCTAGAGACAAGTTTGCAAGATATGTGGCGTTAAGTGCAGCATACAACTTCGAAAGGTTGAAGGAAAAACTTGCTGCTGCTTTTGGGACGAAGACATATACAATGTCTTTGACATTCTGGAGGGAGAGTTTCGAGACAGTATTTACACAAGCTAAGATGCCCCCCCCATTAGTATCGACTCGGATGACAGCCTCGAAATTTTTAAGATGAAAAGACTCGAGGATAATGGACTACATTTGTACATGACTGTTAAAATGGTCCACGATACATGTGGGATTAAACACGCGGAAGTGCCACGAACAGAAGATTGTGAGGATCCATGCGATGACAATGAGTTCCTCAATGAGGTTATTTAACTGGAGAACGTCCACCGGGACTCAATGGCCAGAAGTGGTCATGGAAAAGCAATGGTGAGGTCGGTAGGTGATCCCACATACCCAAGTATAATTGAGGAGGTGGAGGACAAGGAATCTATTGATGAAGACGGATCACCTAGTTATGATTTCAACTACATGACATGTTTGATTAACTCCGAGTATCCACTAAATTGGGATCCATACTCATTTAAGAGAATGTTTGATAATGATGGTGAAACCTTTGTGAGTGGTGGGAATTTAGAGCTTTTAAGGAGTGTTGAGAGGTCAGAGACAGGAAAAAAGATTATAGAATATGGGGAATCATCGACATATATTGGTAATTTGAAGGACGCAACGCCGATAATCGGTGGACAAGATGATATTTTCCCTTTTGGTGGTCTAGCGTTGGTACCGTTTAATGGTGAAGTAAATTCTAGCAATGGACAGAAGTTAAATGGTAATCCACAATCTGAAAAGGATAACGTGAATGGACATCATTTCCCTGGACATGGGAAAGGAGATTCTGGTCCCAATGCCATGACAACGTTAACGGACATACCTAATTTCTTCATCGATCCAGCTCCTTTCAAAGACAATGTAATGCTAATTAGAAGCGACAAAGCAAACATGAATTTGAAAAAGGGGGAAGACGCACTATATGTAGGTTTAGTTTTCAAAACCAAAGCCGAGCAATATAAGGCAATCTCGGTGTATTCAGTTAAGAGATTATTCACCTTCAAGGTGAGTAGTTCTGACAAGACACGCGTGATTTTTGTCTGCGAGAACGAGGAATGCGATTGGAGGATATATGCAACTAGACACCACAATTCTGAAAACATGGAAATAAGGACATCAAATTTGAAAAATAAGTTCGATGTGGAATCAAGATCTCATTACAGTAAAAAAGCGACTGTGGAAAATTTAGGGGAGCTATTAAAATCCAAATATGTTTATGGATAGAAAGGGCCAAGAGCTTGTGAGGTTCCTCGGTTAGTGCTATCAGAGCTGAATGTGAATATATCTTATATGAAAGCATGGAAAACAAAAGAGTTTGCAATTAGAAAGGCCAGGGGGAACGAGGAGGACAACTACAATTACTTGTCCATGTATTTGGAAACACTAAAGAAAACGAATCCGGGGACCATGACTGAAATCAATACTGTGCAGGTGGTCAATGGGGATACGCTATTCAAGTACCTTTTTGCGATGGGAGCTTCCATAGCAAGCTATAAATACTTATGAAAGGTTGTTGTAATCAATGGTACACATACGAAAGGGAAATTTCAGAGTTTTTTAGTCGCGGTGAGTGGACAAGATGGGAATTACTAGGTATTTCCTCTGGCTTTTGGTATCATTGATGGTGAGAACAAAGTCGGGTGGACATGGTTTTCTTAACAGTTTTCCAGGTTCGTTGAAGACAACGAAGATCTGGTATTCATCTCCGATAGGCATCAGGCAATATACGCTAGTCTACGAAGTGTTTATCCACGCGCAAAACATGGAGCATGTGTTATACATTTATGTAAGAATGTTAAGCATAGGCTCAAATGTGATGACCTTGCAACTATGGTGTCAAATTCAGCAAGGTCTTACACAGTAGGTGACTTCAGATACTGGTTTGACGAGATCCATAACCGAAACAAGAATTATGCAAATTATTTGATAGACATCGGGTTGCCACACTGGACACTAACATATTTCTCGAGCATGCGTTACAACCTAATGAGTAGCGACATTTCAGAATCTTTGAATGTTGTGCTTCAAGAAGTTTTAGGGTTACCTATTTCCATAATGGTGGAATCGATTCTCACAATGCTAATGAACTGGTTCTGCGCTCGCAAAGACAAAGCTCAGAAGACGTCCACGAGATGTACACTAGAAATAGAAGACCTGTTAATAAGTCATCTAAAAGACGCTACTGATTGTGTCGTGCTAGCCGCAACCGAGTGGATTTTTCAAGTAAATGACAGTAGTGGATGCGTTTTCACGGTTGACTTAGAAAAAAAATCATGTAGTTGTAGAGTGTTCGATGTGTTTCTAGTTCCATGTATTCATGCGCTTTCGTGTGTAGGAATAAGCACATTGACATTTACACACTAGTAAGGGACTGCTATTCAGTGCGCACATGGGAGAATCTGTGGACAAAGACGATTTTACCACCTGCCAGGGAGATGGACATCAAACTTACCATGGACGATGATGTGGTTAATCCTCCCAAGACAGTGAGGGGATCGGGAAGACCAAGGACGAAAATAATTACATCACGAGGTGAACACATGGTATGTTGGTTTAATGAAAATGTTAACGTACATGCATACTTACCAAATACTAACATATAATCTTTAGGGGGGAGGATGGACAAAAAGGGTGAAGCGCAAGTGTTCCACATGTCACATATATGGATATAATAGGTCAAGTTGCAAGAACCCCATTTAGGATTTGGAGCTTTGGGAACTCATAATATTTTAGTAACAGACTTTTGGGAGTGACAATATTGTTTGGAATATTGTTTACAATATTTTGGGAATATGCTTTTGAATGTTGCAATATTGTAATTAATATTGTTATATATTTTGGTTATTTTGCTGGCCTAGGACCAGTTCCGGTATGATGTATTCATGTCCACGAGTTTTGAGTTACCAACGTTGTTTTCATATTAGTTACTTTAGTAAAAATATTGGTTAGTATGGTATGTGTTTCAATTGAAATGAATGTTGGTTAGTATGGTATGTGTTTCAAATGAAATGAATGTTGGTTTGTATGGTATGTGTTTCATAGTTACTTTTGAATGTTGCAAAATTGTAATATTGTTATATATTGGTTTTGGTTATTTTTCTGGCCTAGGACCAGTTACCGTAAAACGTATTCCAGTCCACGAGTTTTGAGTTAACAACATCGTTTTACTATTAGATATATTGGTAAAAATATTGGTAAGTATTGTATGTGTTTCATAAGTGATGCAAAATATAAACTCTGAAAATATTAGAAATTGTATGTTAAAAACATTGTTCATACCAAAGTAAAAGTTAATGAAACACAGAGCATTGTACATATGAAATTGATTGAGACAAAATAAAACGAAACACTTAAACAAAGCTTCCATAGGTTGACGAACTAGATGACTAGGTGAATAAATTCCTCATAGAGCTCGATTATATACCGGTTGTGCATGTTGTCCACCATTTCCTCGCTGATTCCCTTGAAGTCGATCTTTTGAGCATGAAGCTCGATGAACTTGAATCATAATGGTCCGCAGTCGCCAGACCATTCATTATGTGGTACATCAGGGACTCTGCAATGAGAAAAGAGTCTGAGAACACACACTGCAGGAGGGTTTGTGTGGACCAGATTTTTGATAACCAGGGGTAAAATCTCTATGACTGGTTTCATGAACTCGTCCACCTGTTCCTTAGTGTAGGCGCATTAGAATTAATATAATATATCAATTTCTCTTTTATTCAAATCGATTACCAATGCTGTTTTCCCCAATTCATGGGGGCGTAAACAATATCGATTTGAGAATACCAGGGTAATTTGTTGAAACGACTAGGGACAAGACCGTTGACATAGTTCTTTATGGTGCTGTCCCACTTCCATTCTCCTGGTGATTCTTTGCTAGTGTTAAGTCTTGATTCAACATTTGGCGCCGTCTGTGGGGACTATTGCTTGAAGAAATTCACGATTTATCTTTGCAGGAAAAAGACAACTAGCAACAATGACCACGAGATCAATTGACAAGACACAAGACGGATCTACCGTCGATCTGACGAACAAAGACGATCACGCCGAGAAGACAGCATCCGACCACGAAGAATAAGCCCCAGAAGTTACCATGCAAGATCTGTTAAACCAGATGAAACAACAACAGGCGGAAACCGCCAAGCTGAGAGCAGAATCACTAACCCTAAGAGCGCAGCTGGAAGACATCACTGCATCCGCGGAAGAGAGAGACATACGCACGATTAACCGGAACCTGTTCGGGACATCTCACCAAATTCCTCCTACAAGCGGGGATCAAGGGCGCACAGACCACATTAACACAAATAGGTTCAAGAACTCGACCGAGGACACCGAGATGCGGAGCATCCGCGAACAACTGAAAATCATGAGCTCGCATGTACACCAGGCCACTAGCTCGGCTCCGGATATCATGCGCGCCATCGAAGAGACTCAACGAACTCCCTTCTCAAGAAAGGTCACCGACATACCAGTTCGGCACTCTGCAAAAATCAAGTTTACAGGATACGATGGTAGAAGCGACCGGGTCCAATACCTGACAGCCTTTACCATCGCCATGGCACGAGCACAATTCTCACATGAAGAACGAGATGCTGGTTTGTGTCAATTGTTTGTTGAAAATTTTTCAGGTTCGCCTTTGGATTGGTTCTCCCGCCTGGAGCCAGGAACCATCAACACCTTCCAGCAACTCTCCATCGTATTCGTCAAGCACTACTCAATGTACATCGTGAAGAGAGCGTCAACAACCGACCTGTGTAACCTATCCCAGCGCGAAGACGAATCACTGAAAGATTTTATTGACAGGTTCAAGGGAATCGTAGCTCGTATCATAATCAACGATGAGGGGGCAATTGCTGCACTACGAAAAGCACTGTGGTTCAAGTCCAGGTTCAAAGACGAGCTACTCATCAACCAGCCGTAAACGCTCGAAGATGTGCTCCACCGAGCCAACAAATTCATCGAAATAGAAGAAGAGCATGCTGTGATGTCTAAAAAGCACCACGACACCCGATCTAGCCGAGATAAGGAGGAAATCCCCCGTGAACCAAGGCAACACTACTCAAGAGATAGGCGAGGACACGCCACTTACGCAATCACGGATAGCGAAAAAAGCGCCGACCAGCCTCCACCTTCCGACAATGACCCAGAGGCTTACTGCGACTTCCATAAACGAACCAGACATAAAACCGCAGATTGCCGACACCTGCAAGCCCTCCTTTTAAGAAAGTTCCAAGAAGGCGAAATCAATACCAGCAGGAACCGGAGCAATGATAGACGACGAGGTGGAAACACATGGCACAATTCGTCTACGAAGGACAAGGATAAGGATAAGGCCCACCAAGTCAGTACGGTTCGGGAAAAAAGCTCAAATACTAGCGACGATATGGCACCTCCAACTCGAACGAGAGATCGTAGCCCTGATGACCGAGATAAGGAAGGTTCATTACCTAGACGGCAAGTTAACGTAATTATGGGAGGACTAGTCTCGTGCAACGACTCCATACGATCTATCCGAAATTCTGAACGACGAGCTGCAACTGCACAAAAGGAACGTATTGACATAGTGCCGACCTCTTCACCAATCGAGTTCCAAGACGCCGACCTAAAAGGTCTAAGCCAACCTCACAACGACTTCCTAGTCATAGAGCTGGTCATTGCAAACACGGAGGTAGTAAGAATCCTCATCGACACAGGTAGCTCGGTTGATATCATCTTCAAAAAGACGCTAGACAACATGGGAGTAAACGCCGACCTGATCAAGGGCGATAGCAAGACACTCACAGGATTTAGCGGCAAAACCGTCTCTTCTGCTGGCACAATCAAATTGCCAGTCTAGGCCAGAGGCTCAACCCAAATGGTTAAATTTGTTGTTATGGAACAAGACTCGGCATTCAATGTGATCCTAGGAACTCCATGGCTTTACTCCATGAAGGCCGCAGTATCAACCTATCACTAATGCATCAAGTTCCCAACAGAGAACGAAACATGGACGATCAGAGGAAATCAACGTGTAGCTCGGACTTGCTTCCTAACAGAGCATCATAATCGAACATTGCAAGTGTCGAATAGAACGGCTAGCCCAGCGCCGACCTACGACTCCACACCAGAACTAGATAAAATCGAGCAAATCAGTATCTGCGCCGAATACCCAGATCGAACCACAGGAATCGGAAAAGAGCTGGACGAAGCCATTAAGTCCAAGCTAATCAAGTTACTAAAAAAGAATGCAGGACCCTTTGCTTGGACCATGGACGATATGAAAGGAATCGACCCGTCAATCACCTGCCACAAACTAAACGTAGACCCAAGCTACAAACCGATAAAGTAGAAACGCCGCAAACTCGGAACATAACAATCACAAGCAGTTAACGACGAAGTAGAGAAACTCCTGAAGGCCGGCACAATCACCAAAGTGAAGTATCGAGAATGGCTGGCCAATCCTGTTGTCGTTAAAAAGAAGAACGGCAAATGGCGCGTATGCGTCGACTTTCAACCTCAACAAAGCATGTCCCAAGGACAACTTTCCCCTACCTCACATAGAAAGACTAGTCGAGGCTACAACAGGCAACAAGCTCCTAACGTTTATGGATGCCTTTTCAGGATACAACCAAATGATGATGCACCAAGGAGATCGGGAGAAAACCGCCTTTATTACAGACAAAGGAATCTATTGCTACAAGGTAATGCCTTTTGGGTTAAAAAATGCAAGAGCAACGTAGCAACGCCTCGTCAACAAGATGTTTGCAGAAGAGATCGGCAGGTCAATGGAAGTCTATATTGATGATATGCTTGTCAAATCGGCAAGGGCCAACAACCACGTCGGCCATCTGGCGAAATGCTTCGAAACACTAAATCTATACGGAATGAAACTTAAGCCGGTTAAATGCACATTCGGAGTCACATCTGGCGAATTCCTAGGTTATGTCATCACCAAAAGAGGGATCGAAGCGAATCCCAAACAGATCGGGGCTATCCTTAACTTGCCAGCACCACGAACGAGGAAAGAGGTACAAATACATGGGCAGCTCGGCGACTTCGAGTCAAGCAGCAAGATACACCATCATAGACATGCAACTCTATAAGCGGTCTTCATCCGGAGTCCTATTACTATGCATCTCGGGGGATGACGTGCAGAAAGTACTAGCCGAACTTCACGAAGGCGCAAGGGGAAGTCACTCAAGCGGACGTTACCTGGTGTTACGAATAAAGAAACACATACACTATTGGCCCACAATGCTACACGATAGTCAGGAATATGCCAAACGATGCGAGATGTGCCAATGACATGGACCGACTAACCACGCACCTATCGAACCGTTAAATGCATCTACCAATCCTTATCCATTCATGAAGTAGGGGATGGACGTCGTCGGGCCTTTCCCAAAAGGAACGAATAAGCACAAATTCCTACTGGTTATGACTGACTACTTCACCAAGTGGGTCGAAGCCGAATCATATACATCGATCAAAGCTAAACAGGTTTCACATCAAAAAAACCACAGACTTCTAACTCGGTAAGATGATTCCTACGCACAAGATCATTAACGACCCGAATTCTCTGTGAGCATTGCAGGTACAAGACTTCATTTGGAAAAACATAATATGCTGACATGGCATCCCATACGAGATCATGACGGATAATGGCACGAACTTCTGTGTAGAAACAATGCAGGCTTTTTGCGACAGGTGGATGGCAAACCAGCCATAACCTCGACATGCACGTCGATTCATACTAATTATCTATTTATTGTCAATGCTTACAGGTGGAAGATCCGACTAAACCACTCTACGCCGAGGTACCCGCAAGCAAACGGACAAGCCAAGGCCATTAACAAATCCATTATCGACGGTATGCACATCTCCAGGAGGAGCTTCCAACTGCTCCTCTGCATTTTCTTCTACTTGTTGGTGTCCCCCAATAGGAACATCGATGTTCGTTGTTTGTCCCCCAGTAAGGACCCCTTCTCTTGAACCTTGTTCCTCTGCAGAAACAGCAGTTGGATTCGGCTCTTCAGCATCCTCGATCACGAGCACCTCTCGAGACTGTCGATCCCAGTTGGATTGACGCCTTTTCCTGCGAGCCAGAGGAGGGCAGGAATCTCCACTACCAGTAGAAGCAGACGTTTGATCATGCCTCCTCTTCGAACTCAAGGCAGATTTCTCAAGGTTTGATCTGTAGTCGGTGATTGGAGGTGGACGACCCATATTCTTTAGTTTCTTAACAGGACAGGCGTTGAGGTCCCAGCTAGTTGTACAAGGAGTTAAAGTTGCAGTTAGATATATTAAAGTGCTGCTAGAACTATAAATAGCCATATACCCTTATCGGCGTTGACAAACGAGATTCTTTCTTCGACGCGAGAACAGGTAAATTGCTTGATATGGATGACTCCTGCTTCTCGCAATCTTTTGGAGTCCTCAAGGAAGTTACCAGGAAACAGGCCAATGTTGCAATGCAAAACTGCAATAAACAGGGAAAGTCGAGTTAGGAACAGTTCAAACAAAAATTTCCATATATGTCAGCTCGGCGGTCCTAGGTGGTATCTACCAAAGGTCTCCGCCCACTTTCTCCTCAGGATTCTCCCTACATCTCCCACGGATTCTGGGACGATCTTCAGGAAGAACTACTTTGATTTCCAGGCGTGGATCTTGTCTCCCGAACCGATAGTTATCAATTTATATTGTTGCTTGAAGTTGATGTAGACAAAGCCGGTGTTTATCTTTGTCCCCTTCTGTACAATCGGGTTGATTGACGACATGTTCTCAATGTACCTAACGCCGAGCTCCATCTGGAATTTGTAAGCGTGGGCCAGTAGGGCAATCATTTTCCTGATTGAAGGAGCAGACAGCTGCGAAATCGCAATCTTTCGTCTAGCGCAATACGATATTAGCAGCTTCAGCAAGGGTAACCAGAGATTGCACCTTTTAAACAGGGACTCGTACAAACATACATAACCTTGGGGACAATCCCATGGTCTTTGATGCGATTCGGGGATTATAATTGGAATCCCGTTTAAGCAAGGGAAGTCTCGGACAAGATATCGAATTGAGTCCTTGTCACACTTCGTAGGTGCGAGACCCGTCAATTTGTCGTCTGGAGCAGCCCAGTTGCCTTGGGGAGCTCGTTCTTCAAGATCTACCTCTACCTCATCGATATGCAGGTCGTCGCGGGAAGCAGAGGATTCAGTGAGATTGACACAAGATGAAGACATAATTTACGATTGGCAAATTACCGAGCTATTTGCGTTAACCGCCGAGCTGAAATTCTAGAGAGAGAAAGAAGAGAGAAGGGATAGCAATTCTACCTGCAAAAGGAATTATGAAACTGTGAAGTCTTGATATGAAGTGGCGAGGGGGTATTTATACTTTGGAGAGACGGCGGTTACCGAGGCGCGTAATGATTACGCGTGGGAAGTCCTAAGGGCGTGACTCTTTAGCTTCCCCCTATAAAAACAATTCGATAAAGCCTACGGAGACGATTCGATAAAGCCTACAAAGCATTTAATGCACTTCAGCCAAAATGAACTTTATTCAGAAGATCATTCGCTGATTTATGGATCCATCACCGACCTGGGGGGGGACTAACTGTTGATACCAGGTGTAAAACCTACCTTAAAAGCCCATTTCGACTCAAGGCTCAGCTGGACGCCGACTTGATGAGGAGAAAAGGGCCCAGGAGGGCAAGACCAAGATGGGCCGACCTGACGAGCTGGGCTTTCCAGCTCGTGGCCCATTAGGGTTAATTGATGTAATTAGAGTTTTGAGCTTGTATTTTCACTATAAATACCCATGTAATTATTCCTTAACGATATATGAAATTCTTATGAACTTTTACCCACATAATCTAAGACCTAAACCTAATTGTTAAGTCTTGATTCAACAATACCCGTCCACAAGCAAACGGATGAACCAACTATTGAGTATAACTACTCTGTCCTGTACTAATCTAACTCCTAATCTGCGCCATATTAGGCTCAATAGTGCTTCCACATGCTGCATTACACATAAATGGGGCATTGTATCAATTAAATCTGAAAAAATTTGCAACTTATGAAAATTGTGTACTCACCGGGGTATCAATCCATTTTTTTTGG
>OVBE01004799.1:199-22849 GCA_900406425.1 Iberis pinnata | reverse complement strand
GGGTTGATGTTCTGGGTTTGCTTAGGTACCTAAGTTGTTTGATTGTTAGATCCCTTCTGGACCTTCTCAGCTTAATGCTGACCGCACTCTTACCCGAGAGGGATGGAGGCCTGCCGTTTTGGCCCTGCAACATCGAGAGGTGAGTATTTGCAGGTGACCGGACCGAGGGGGTTGCAGAGATTCGTTTCCCCTTCTCTGTGAATAGATGTGGGAAACGGGTTAGCTAGGGTAGTAGAGGTTAATGCCTGCTAGGTAGTCGCCGTCTATGATGACAGTTGAGTCTGTGATTACTTTGCTTGAGATTGGTTGCCAATACATTGGAATTGATTATTAGTAGAGCTACTGTCTAGGGGTCAGATTATTTTTTGAGGTATGTTAGGTACTTAGGTAGCCCTTGATGGATTCCCAAGTCAGTTACCCTTTGTCCTCAGGAACGACCTTACCATTGATTGCACGTTTACCTTTCTTGAATTTACTCTGTTTTGCATCCAAAGTGTGTAAAGCATTAGTCTGTTTTATGCATTTTTACTTTCGTTGCACTTAGGACCCTTTAGCACCCAAAACCTTTTTAACACCAGCTTGACTTTAAAGCATCCAACACATTCTCACTGCTTAGTACACTCCCATTATGGATTGACATAAAAACTCATACTACAACGATGGGTTGATTGATAGCCCTTATAGGACTAAAATCCTACTATCAGTTATGTGCATGTAGTCACTAAGAAACGAGGAATAACATTTGTTAAGAATGAGAATGATGAGTTAATTCCAACTAGAACTATTGCAGGTCATAAAATGTGCATAGACTATAGGAAACTGACTGATGCAACTCGCAAAGATCATCTTCCTTTACCATTTATGGACCAAATACTTGAAAGACTGGCTAATCACCCATATTATTGTTTCTTAGATGGTTACTCAGGTTTCTTTCATATTTTTATTCATCCAGATGACCCGGAGAAGACGACATTCACATCTCCATTTGGTATCTATGCTTATCGCATGATACCTTTTGGACTGTGTAATGCCCCAGCTACCTTTTAGTGATGCATGATGACTATCTTTACTAATCTAATTGAAGATACCATGGAAGTATTCATGGACTATTTCTCTGACTATGGATCTTCCTTTGATGTCTGCCTTGCTAACTTGTGCAGGGTCCTTCAGAGATGTGAGGAGAAACACTTAGTGCTGAACTGGGAGACCATTTCATGGTGTGACTAATGGGATCGAGTAGACCTCTCACTAATCTGTTGTGCAAGAATGTCAAGTTCGAATGGGATGATGAATGCCAATCTGCCTTTCTAGCGATCAAGGGAGCCTTGGTAAGTGCTCCAATTATCCAAACTCCAGATTAGGAGTTGCCTTTTGAAGTAATGTGCAATGCAAGTGATTTTGTTGTGGGATCTGTTCTTGGACAGAGAAAAGATAAGAAGCTCCATGTCATATACTATGCTTCTAGGGCGCTCGATATAGCTCAACGCAATTATGCAAGAACTAAGAAGGAGCTCTTAGCCATTTTCTCGCTTTTGCGAAGTTCAGATCCTATATAGTAGGATCCAAAGTTATGGTCCACACTGATCATGCGGCATTACGGTATCTTTTTCTACAAAAATGCTAAACCCAGATTACTACGTTGGATTTTGCTTTTACATGAATTCCATTTAGAGATCAAAGACAAGTGAGGCATAGAGAATGGAGTTGCAGATCACCTAACTCGACTTGCAATCGAAGATGAGGTTCCTATAAATGACAACCTACCTTAGGAACATATTTATGCTATCAACACTAGAGTGGATGATAATTCTTCTTTCCCTAGACTCAATAAATTTGCTGCAGTTACTCCTTGGTTTTGTGATTTTGCTAAATATTTAGCTGTTGATGTTGAACCACATGAATTTTTCAGGTTACTAAAAGAAATGGATGACAGACATTACTATTGGGATGAACCATATCTCTACAAGCTTTGTAGATATGGTATGTTCCGTAGATGTCTTCCTGAGGAGGAGATTCCAGAATGTCTTGTACCATTGTCATGGTTTATACTATGCTGGTCACTTTGCCACATTCAAGACGGTTTCTAAGGTACTCTAAGCAGGCTTTTGGTGGCCCAAAATGTTCAAAGATGCTCATGACTTGATCTTTCGCTTCGATTCATGCCAAGGACAAGGGAGTATCTCGAAGAGGAATGAGATGCCTCAAAACTTCATTCTTGAAGTCGAGGTTTTTGACGTGTGGGGAACTGAATTTATGGATCCTTTCCTTATGTCTCATAAAAATCTTTATATCCTCGTTGATGTTGACTATGTGTCTAAGTGAGTTGAAGCAATAGCTAGCCCCACTAATGATTCTAAAGTTGTTCTAAAAATGTTCAAGTCTGTGATTTTGCCCAGGTTCGACATTCCTAGAGTAGTTATCAGCGATGGAGGCACCCACTTCGTCAATAGAGTCTTTGAAGGATTGCTTAAAAATCATGGAGTTAAACATAAAGTGGCGACACCATATCACCCTTAGATCAGTGAACAGGTAGAAGTTTCTAACAGAGAAATCAAGTCTATTTTGCAGAAAACGGTGAATAGATCTAGGAAAGATTGGTCATCGAAGCTGGATGACGCTCTTTGGGCTTATCAAACTGCATTCAAGACCCCTCTAGCTATTACTCCATTTAACCTTTTTATGGTAAAGCTTTTCACTTTCCTGGAGAATTAGAGCACAAGGCTGCATGAGCTGTCAAGTTGCTGAACTTCGACATGAAGCCCGCAGCGGAAAGGCATCTCATTCAACTTCATAAATTATATGAGATTTTCCATATTTCATATGAGAACTCTAAGATGTACAAGGAGAGAACCCAATCTGCACATGACAAGAAGATCACTCCCAAATATTTTCAACCAAGTGATCAAGTATTACTCTATAACTCTCGATTGAAACTAATCCCTGGAAAATTGAAATTTAGGTAGTCTGGACCGTTTGTCATCAAAGAGGTAAGACCATATGGTGCGGTTGTTCTGTTCAATCGCCAAGGTAATGATTTTGTGGTAAATGGCCAAAGGCTGAAGCCTTATCTAGCTGCTTTAGAACTTGCAGAGGATTCTACGATTTCTCTGGTTGATCCAACCTCCACTTAGAGGTAAGTACCGTCAAGCTAATGACGATAAACAAGCGCTGAGTGGGAGGCAACCCACTATTAGGTGTTTTAGTTTAGTGGTTTTTGTTTTGAGCTAGTTTAGTTTTAAGTTTACTGAAATATTAATTTTTGGTTTTGCGTCCATATGTTTCTGGAAAAAAAGAACAAAATTTCATGTTCAGTTCGGAAGTTAGGATCGATCGATCCAAAGTGTTGGAAAAACTGCATCCCAAGAGATTGATCGATCCCACGTGGTGATCGATCAATCCGAATAAACTAGAAACATTGCGTAAAATGGATCGATAGATCCAACCATAAATTGATTGATTTGTCACTGTTAAGATTCATCGTATTTTTTTAGATTGATCGATCTAGGGACCGATCCAAAGTCCCTGCCACGTTACGCAAAAATGGATTTATCAAACACTATGAGGATCGACCAATCCCTAACCCTGGTAAGTCGTGATTAACTTAAATTGAACTGGATTTCATAGCTTAAACCGATTTCAATTGATTTTAACCGAATATTTCTCACCCCTTACCCTAATTTCGTGACAAAACATCTATTTCTTCATTCTTCTCAAAGTATCTCTCACAAAACCTCCAAAATCTCTTTTGCTTCAACTCTTTCAATTCCTTATGGATTTCTTCGATTTAACACCCTATTCGTTTCTAACATCCCATTTTGATCAAAGCAAGGTATGAATCTCTAACTCTCTCTTTTGGTCCGAAAATTAGGGTTCTTTTAGGGGATTTCAGGTTTTTGTAATTAAGGATGTTAGAATACTTATCTAGGATCGATTGTTACTCCTTTTTGCATTTATTTATGAGGTTGATGGGTTTTGGTCTAGGAGTTTTGATTTTAAGTTTTAGAATTCTTGATTTCGGGTTTTGGTGATTGTGAATGATGGAATGATTATCTAGGATGCCTTTATACTCTCTTTGATGCTTAATTGAAACATGAATGTTGATTTGGAGAAGTTGGGTTGAGTTTGTGAAGTTTAGATTTTTGGGATAAAGATGATGGTTAATTTCGGATTTTGGGTGATTAATGGCACATAAATGAGTTAAAAGAATGGTTTAGGAATAAATTTGTATTGCTATATGTGTTGGTTTAGTTCCCATGATTTTTAAAATTTCAATTTCTAAAACTCATATCTCTTGATTGTTGGATTCTTTGAATAGTTCTTATTTTGATTTTTGCTAATTTCATGTTAGTATTGCTTAAATTATTGCTCGCCATTATCCTTGTTCTTGATATGTGATTAGAATTGTATTTAGTTTCATGATTTGGTTGTCTCTTGAATTATCTTGATTCTTACTAGTTTTAATCAGTGATGTTCGATCATTGCTCTATACTTCATAGTTCTCTAATGGTAATTTTTTGGATGATCTGATGTCCTGAATTATGATTTGCAAATGTGATTCTTGCTAATTATTATGTTAGTATTTCTCAATCAATGTGATCTTGATGGTTTCTTTTGCATTTGATTCTTGTTAACTCTTACGATTAACATTGCTCGATCATTTCAAAAACCATTCATTCTTTTGTCTTGACTTGATTAAATCGCTAACTCGATCTTAAGTTATTTGTCTTTAAAGGATGGCCCCCTCGATCCCTTGCAAGATTCGAGTTCGGATGATGACCAACTAATCGCCGTTCGTAGAACGACTCACTCAAGAACCGCAAAGCAACATCAACCCCAAACAATTCGTTCCACCTCTACCGCTCCTCCACAAACCAAGAAAAGAGCAACCGCAAAGGAAAAAGGGAAAGGCTCAGATTCAAGCAGTGAGACAAGCGAGCCAATCATCGATCCTAAGTACTTTCAATCATCTTCGTCTCGAAAAACTCGTACACTATTCAACAACTACATATACGATCTTGTGGCCTCCCAACTGAAGAATCAAAAGGGTTGGAAGGAGAGGAAGATAATAGACAGGTGAGATGCCTTTAATTTTATTTTTTAAAACGCCCTGCTAGGGGTTACGATGGAACCCACATGGTTTGCGGATCACTCAGCCTTAGCGGCAGTGGGGATTGATGATGATGTATGTGGCATCATCTATCGGATGGGTCTAGGGGATTTCCTTTTTCGGGCTTACCCTCTCTACACAGACTTGTCGATGCAATGCCTCGTCTCGTTTTGTATCATTAGCGAGGGCCAATGATTTGCTGACACTGAGGTACAGTTCTTCTGCCTTGGTCGACTCTATAGGATTCTCATTGCTGAGTTTGGTCCTATCTTTGGTTTCTGATATGGAGGGCATCTCCCAGACTTGCCCACGTTCCAATAATACAACAATCTCTGAGATATAGTTTCACAAGGAGAGTATGAGTCACGGGCCGTGAAGCGCACTTGCATTCGCAACCCTAATATACACATCATGATTAGCGTTGACTATGTGTTTAAGTGAGTTGAAGCAATATCTAGCCCCACTAATGATTCTAAAGTTGTTCTAAAATATTCAAGTCTGTGATTTTTTCCCAGGTTCGGCATTCCTAGAGTAGTTATCAGCGATGGAGGCACCCACTTCATCAATAAAGTCTTTAAAGGATTGCTTAAAAGCATGGAGTTAAATACAAAGTGGCGAAACCATATCACCCTCAGATCAGTGGACAGCTAGAAGTTTCTAACAGAGAAATCAAGTCTATCTTGCAGAAAATAGTGAACGGATCTAGGAACGATTGGTCATCGAAGCTGGATGACACTCTTTGGGCTTATCGAACTGCATTCAAGACCCATCTAGGTATTACTCCATTTAACCTTTTTATGGTAAAGCTTGTCACTTGCCTGGAGAATTAGAGCACCAGGCTGCATGGGCTGTCAAGTTGCTGAACTTCGACATGAAGCCCGCAACGGAAAGACATCTCATTCAACTTCATGAATTATATGAGATTTGCCAAATGTCATATGAGAATTCTAAGATCTACAAGGAGAGAACCAAATCTTCACATGCCAAGAAGATCATTCCCATATATTTTCAACCATGTGATCAGGTATTACTCTATAACTCTCGATTGAAACTATTCCTTGGAAAATTAAAATTTAGGTGGTCTGGACCGTTTGTCATCAAAGAGGTAAGACCATATGGTGCGGTTGTTTTGTTCAATCACCAAGGTAATGATTTTGTGGTAAATGGCCAAAGGTTGAAGCCTAATCTAGCTGCTTTAGAACTTGCAGAGGAATCTACGATTTCTCTAGTTGATCCAACCTCCGCTTAGAGGTAAGTACCGTCAAGCTAATGATGATAAACAAGCGTTGAGTGGGAGGCAACCCACTATTAGGTGTTTTAGTTTAATGGTTTTGTTTTGAGCTAGTTTAGTTTTAAGTTTACTAACATATTAATTTTTGGTTTTGCGTCCATATGTTTCAGAAAAAAAAATTCATGTTTAGTTCGGAAGTTAGGGTCGATCGATCCAAGTGGCGATTGATTGATCCAAATTTTTGGAAAAACTGCGTCCCAAGAGATTGATTGATCCCATGTGGTGATCGATCAATCCAAATAAACTAGAAACAATGCACAAAATGGATCGATATATCCAACCACAGATCGATTGATTCGTCACTGTTCAGATTCATCATATTTTTTGAGATCGATCGATCTAGGGACCAATCCAAAGTCCCTGCCAGGTTAAGCAAAAATGGATTTATCGATTTACTATGAGGATCGACCGATCCCTAACCCAGGTAAGTCGTGATTAACTTAAATTGAACTGGATTTCATACCTTAAACCGATTTCAATTGATTTTAACCGAATACTTCTCACCCCTTACCCTAATTTCGTGACAAAACATCCATTTCTTCATTCTTCTCAAAGTATCTCTCACAAAACCTCCAAAATCCCTTTTGCTTCAACTCTTTCAATTCCTTACGGATTTCTTCGATTTTTCAAGCCCTACTCGTTTCTAACATCCCATTTTGATCAAAGCAAGGTATGAATCCATAACTCTCTCTTTTGGTCCGAAAATCAGGGTTCTTTTAGGGGATTTTAGGTTTTTGTAATTAAGGATGTTAGAATACTTATCTAGGATCGATTGTTACTCCTTTTTGCATATATTTATGAGGTTGATGGGTTTTGGTTTAGGAGTTTTGATTTGAAGTTTTGGAATTCTTGATTTCGGGTTTTGATGATTGTGAATGATGGAATGATTGTCTAGGATGCCTTTATACTCTCTTTGATGCTTAATTGACACATGAATGTTGATTTGGAGAAGTTGGGTTGAGTTTGTGAAGTTTTGATTTTTGGAATAGAGATGATGGTTACTTTCAGATTTTGGGTGATTAATAGCATATAAATGAGTTAAAAGAATGGTTTAGGAATGAATTTGGTGTAGTTCCCATGATTTTTAAAATTTCAATTTCTAAAATTCATATTTCTTGATTGATGGATTCTTTGAATGGTTCTTATCTTGATTCTTGCTAATTTCATGTTAGTATTGCTTAAATAATTGCTCACCATTATCCATGTTTCTTGATGATGTGATTAGAATTGTATTTAGTTTCATGATTTGGTTGTCTCTTGAAGTATCTTGATTCTTAGTAGTTTTAATTAGTGATGTTCGATCGTTGCTCTATACTTCATAGTTCTCTAATGGCAATTTTTTAGGTGATTTTATGTCTTTACTTATGATTTACAAATGTGATTCTTGCTCATTATTAGGTTAGTATTGCTCGATCAATGTGATCTTTTGGTTTCTTTTGCATTCGATTCTTGTTAACTCTTACGATTATCATTGCTCAATCATTTCATACACCATTCATTCTTTTTCTTGACTTGATTAAATCGCTAACTTAATCTTGAGTTATTTGTCTTTTCAGGATGGCCCCCTCGATCCCTTGCAAGATTCGAGTTCGGATGATGATCAACCAATCGCTGTTGGTAGAACGACTCACTCAAGAACCGCAAAGCAACATCAATCCCAAACAAATCGTTCCACCTCTAACGCTCCTCCACAAACCAAGGGAAGAGCAACCACAAAGGAAAAAGGGAAAGGCGCAGTGAGACAAGCGAGCCAATCATCGATCCTAAGTACTTGCAATCATCTTCGTCTCAAAAAGCTCGTACATGATTCAACAACTACAGATACGATCTTGTTTCCTCCCAACTGAAGAATCAGAAGGGTTGGAAGAAGAGGAAGATAACTGACAAGTGAGATGCCTTTGATTTTATGTTTTAAAACGCCCTGCTAGGGGTTACAATGGAACCCACATGGTTTGCAAATCACTCAGCCTTAGCGGCAGTGGGGATTGATGATGATGTATGTGGTATCATCTATCGGATGGATCTAGGGGATTTTCCTTTCCGGGCTTATCCTCTCTACACAGACTTGGTGATGAACTGCCTCGCCTCATTTCGTATCATTAGCGAGGGCCAATGATTTGTTGACACTGAGGTACAATTCTTCTACCTCGGTCGACTCTATAGGATTCCCATTTCCGAGTTTGGTCCTATCTTTGGTTTCTGGGATGGAGGGTATCTCCCAGACTTTCCCACGCTCCAATCATACAACGATCTCCGGGATATAGTTGCACAAGGAGAGTATGAGTCATGGGCCGCGAAGCTCACTAACATTCACAACCCTAATATACACATCATAATGAAGATCATCAACAACACATGGTCTGGGAAATATGTTGCCGCTGCACTTAGTACTCAGGATTTAGAGATACTTCACTATGCCATATGCGATTTCACCATGGATTACTATGAGATCAACCAAGGTCTTACTTTACACGAGGCTCACATTGGTTGGCTTTTTGCTCTGATTCTAGCATCCAGGAAGATTGAAGCTTTGAAGTTCCCGAACAGGAAAGAGGTAATAGGTAACTTAGTAACTCCTCTTTTGAGATATGTAGGGATTCCCCTTGATTTATTTAAACCAGAGGAGCCGCAATTTTCTTCTTAGATGCACATATTGGCTACAAGGTGGTTTATGAAACACATTATCTATGTCTTTGAGAACCTCGCGGAACAGGTGTGCAAGATTTATCTGCCAAAGCAGGAGCTGGCTTCCATCACCTCATTTGACAACATTTGTTTTCTCCCGGGACCTCAGCATTTACATAATGCACCTGCTACTGTACTAGATGCTCCACCTCTTTCTAGAGGCCGGACTCATGGTTGGAGATCCACTCAAAGGCGCCAGAAAGACACTAGTCCGGAGGAAGGTTTGCCCATCCTACTTGAGAATTTCAGCGAGTTTGACTTGCCGCCGCGACGTCCCGACTTTACTGATTCTGAGAAAATTCAGTGGACAGCGGATGCTGCAAAGAGAACACATAGTACGGTCCAACGGATATGGAGTGCGATAGCTAAGATGCGCATACTGACTTATTTCATATCACTGAAGCATCATAGCGATGATGAGGGGGATCATGAGAGAGAGAGAGAGAGAGAGAGAGAGAGAGAAAAAGAGAAAGAGAGAGATGAGGTCGTTCAGGACAGACCTTGGACTGATTGCGCTTCATCTATCAGTATCTTTTTCTTTTTCATTTTGGACTTATGTATTTTCTTTTATTTCATTTTTATGTGTTCTAGACTTATGTTTATATTCATGTCATTATTCCTTATTCTGGATGTATATTCACACCGGAACGGTGTGAAGTAAGTCTGGGAGAGGGTATATGATGTTACTAACAATATTTTGATGTTTTGTTTTTTTATGAAAATTTTGATTTTTTTTTTTTTTATGATGAGTCTAGTCAAGAAGAGTCGAAGGAACAATGACCAAAATCCTTGATGACTACTAACCTAGTGTGAGTTTGATATCATTCTCTACTTGACTACTAACTTAGATTAACTGTTGCATTTAGGATTAGAACCCCATTGAATGATTTATATGCTTTTGAAAGTTTTGGTCTTTTGGATTGTAGATGATTTGATGCCGACTCTAATTGGATTGACTTAAATTGATTTTCAATTCTCTTGCTTATGGTGTTGGTAATACTTTGAAAGCTAGATACTTTTCTCTTCAGTTCTCTGTAAAACCGACAAGTTCTTTCAGTATGATCTGGATCCTTTCTCTCCTTCCCTATGAAAAGAAAACATGGTAGAAAAGGGATTGAACACCATACCTCAAAGTCTGTTTCCTCATCCTGTAAAACCTTCTCCTAAAAAAAGAATATTAAAAGAGCATAAATGCGAAGAAAAAAAAAGCATAAAAAAGAAGTAAGAAATGGGGAAAAAGGGTCAAGACCAAAAGTCGATTGATGCTATGTTAGGTTTGGGCACTTTGATAGAAAAGGTATTTAAGCACATTGGTCGATACTCCATAGACAAGAATGCACTCATTTGTACTTAATTGAATTTAGAGAGCTAGTTGAAATGATTTGATGGTTTAATTGATTTGGAATTTAGAGTAGAAAGCATGTTATTAGTTAGGTGGCGGTAAACAGTCTATTTGCAGTGGTTGTTTGGGATTAATGTCTTTTAGTTTTTGATGTCTGAACTTGGGGTTGCTGAGATTCCCAGTGTTCCTGTGTGGTCCAGTTTCAAACCTCTTCTCTGGATATGGTTTTTGCTTTACTTAAGGACAAGCAAATATCTAACTCTGGGGGAGTTGATATTACTCGGTTTTAATGCCTTATAGTGAGTATTTATACTTGATATTTGGCATTATCCTAGTGTTTCCATGTATATTTGGCATATTTTCAGGTTTTTAGGTGTTTGGGATGTTCTGGAGCGAAAATTATGGTTTTCAGAAGATTTCAGGTGCAAACGGACAAAATGAAGATGGAGTGATCGATCCACTGCTGCACGTAGGAAGAGATCGATCGATACAAATGCACTATGAACTTATGCAAAATCATATTGATCGATCCCTTGATAGAATGATCGATCATATTTAATGAACATATCGATCGATCCCTATATGGATCGACTGATCCCTGCCCACAAGAAGAATTTGAAGATTTTCCAAAATTGCGAAGTTGCCCTCAAGCCTATCATGCTTTCCTTATTTTGTTTTGTTTTATTTTACTTATTTTTAGAACTATAAAAGCCTTAGGCTTGGGTTTATTTCTTTCTTACGCACTCTTGAGATTTCAGAGCTTTTACAGAGAGACAAATTCCGACCTTGTATTTGGAGAAGAATTTTGAACTCTTCTATTTTTAATATATTGATTTGGTTTTTGAAATATGATTTCTTTTATTATGCTTTCTGATTGCTTAGCTATGTATGAATAGTCGTCTTGTTAGGTTTTAGGGGTTTTCCAGGGAAACCAGGATTTGACAGTTAGTGTTTAACATAATGGATTGAATTTGTTAGGTTCTTAGTCTAGACTTGTTCTTAATGCTTGAATTGGATTGATCACCTAGTTCATTGATATTAGATTGATAAATCCAAATGGATTTGGTTTAGAAATCTTACCTAGTCTAGATGAGTAAATATTTTGCTTGCGGGAGTATTGTCTTAGATGTTTATGAACATATCGAATTTGAATTTAATGGATGATTGAATTATCTAAATTAAGTGGGAGCTTGTCTTTAGTAATTCGTATATAGGGATTAATACTTCAGAAGGAGATTAATTTAGTTTATGTCTTTTGAGTTGAGAATTACTTTCAATATTAAATCCTACATGTTAACCTGAGCTTCAAACCTGAATACCTGCGGAATTTCCTAACGTCTGACGCTTTATTCTATTGATTTACATTCGTTTTTATTTACTACTTTAAATTGCAATCGTTAGAAAACAAACACTCTTTTTAATACTGTCTTAGATAGAATCGACATTGAACTGCAAGCCGCACTGTCTGGTCTCTGTGGAATTCGACCCTATTCTATACTACTTGGATATGTTCTCTGCAGTGTAGATTTAGGATTAAAATCCTAAGCCTATCACCGAGCAAGGTTTGTAAACTTCGAAAGTCTTTATACGGTCTCAAGGAAGCTCCTCATTGATGGTTCTCTAAGTTATCTGATGCCTTGTTTGGGTTCGGTTTTGTTCAATTGTATGAGGATTACTCGTTGTTTCCTTATTCACGAGATGGTACTGAATTGAGAGTTCTTGTTTATGTTGATGATTTACTTCTCTATTGTAACAACGAACATCTACTTCTCAAGTTTAAGGACTACCTTGGTCGTTGTTTCCACATGAAAGACTTGGGAACTTTGAAGCATTTTCTCGACATCGAGGTTAGTAGGCGGGCTGATGGTATCTTCCTCTCTCAACATAAGTATGCACATGGTATTGTTGTTGAATGTGGTCTTTTGGGTTCTCGGCCAGCCAAGACACCTTTGGAACCGAATCACAAGCTTGCTCTTCCCAATAGTGATTTTTTATATGGTCCGAAAAAATATAGGAGGTTGATTGGAAATTTGATTTATCTTACTAACATGAGGCCCGAGATTTCTTATTCTATTCACGTTCTGTCCCAATTCATGAAAGAACCACGTATTGTTCATTGAAATGTGGCGCTTCGTGTAGTTCGATATCTTAAGGATCCTTAGGCCAAGGTATTATGTTGTCTTCTACACTGACTCTTGATCTCGCTATATATTGTGACTTCGACTGGGCAGCATGTCCATTAATAAGACATTCTTTAATGACATGTGTTCTGTTTCTTGGTGGTTCTTCTATCTCATGGAAGACCAAGAAACAAAACACAGTGTCACATTCTTCTGTAGAAGCTGAGTATAGAAGAATGGCCGCAGCTCTACGAGAGTTGAAGTAGATTCGTAAGTTGCTAGTTGAGATCGGGTCTTCGGTTTCTTCTGCAGCTCAATTCTTCTGTGATAGTAAAGCTGCAATTCATATTGCTGCAAATTCCGTCTTCCATGAGCGTACAAAGCATATCTTAGCTGATTGTCCCTCTGTTCGAGATGCTGTTCGTGATGGACTTATCGTCACTTAACATGTTTCTACGACTTCTCAAGTAACAGATATAATGAAAAAGGCGTTACCGCAACAACAGTTTAACTCATTATTGTCCAATTAGGGCATTACGAATCTTCATGCTCCGACATGAGAGGGAGTATTAACAAGAGTATCTTGTTTTATATTATATCGATATATGCATATCTTATATCACCTAAATTTAAGGAGATTTGATGTAATCTACGTTTGAGTTTCTTGTGTATATATGTCGAACACATGATTATTAATGAACAAGTTCATTTTTGATATCAAACCTACACTCCTCCACGATAACAAGAATTGTTTAACTAATGACATGCTTTTTTACGCTCTGTTATCGAGAGGAGTTTTGGAGTTTAGAAAAAGAAATAACGGGTTCTTTTTTTATTTTCCAAAGTATAATATTGTCGTACAAAAAAGTGATAATGACTACAATGAGATTTCATAACTTCATCAAAATTACAAATTTTCACATGGAAAATTTTCATAAATAATGTTAAAAGAAGAAATTAACAATTGTGAGCCTGATTTATGTGATATGGAAAAAGCAGAAATATTATTTGGAGAGCACATGCCATAATTAAAAGATAATATTGCATATTTTCTATGAGAAAATTAAAGTGTCCGGCTACAATGTTATTTGTATTGTTTTATGAATTAATTTTTTACCATGAAATTTAATAATATGTACTTTACAAAAGTTTAATTTTTGTAATCAAATTGTTGTTTATTTATGGTATATAAGTATTATATTAATAAAAATTAATAATTAAATTGATTATAAATCTAAATATATTAATATATTGTAATCAGTTGATTTATATTTTGGGAAATACTATTGTATAACCACTATATGCTTTTTATAATTAAGTAATTAACACCTAAAGTTTAGTTTTACTATGCAAATTTTCATAAATATTATTCTATCATTTCTCTCTCCCTCTCTCATTCTCTCACTCTCTTTCTCACTCAGCTCATTTATTTTCTAGCCCCTTCCATAATATACAAACCACTTCATATATACGGAATACTGAAATTTATTTTTGGGTTTAGGGTATATAATTTAGGTTTAGGGCATATATTTTGGGTTCATAGTATATATGTTGGGTTTAGGGTATATATTTTGGGTTTAAGGTATATATATTGAGTTTAGGATTTAGATTTTTGGTATAAGGTTTATAATTTGGTTTAGGGTTTATATTTTGGGTTTGGAGTTTATATTTTGGGTTTATGATCTATATTTTGGGTTTAGGGTTTATATTTGGGTGTTTATGGTTTATCTTTTGGGTTTATGATTTATATTTTGGGTTTATGGTTTCTATTTTGGGTTTGTGGTTTATATCTTGGGTTTAAAGTTTCTATTTTGGGTTTAGAGTTTATATTTTGGGTTTAGGGTTTATTTTGGGTTATGATTACTATTCACTATTTCATAATATATAAGTCCATTTTAATCAATTTTAATCATGTTGGATGTAGTCGGACACTTAGATTTTCCCATAGAAAATATTATCTTTCAATTTTAATCTTTTAACATTTTGTTATTGTAACATTTGAATTTTTATGTTATAATTGGTAATAAAATGAAGTGAGATGAAATTTAAAAATGTTGAAAAGAAGGAAAAAAACACGACAAGAGAGAGAAGAGTTAAAAAGAGAATGACGATGGACTAATTATTCCAAAAAACTAATAATATACATGTTATGTATATATTAATAATATTCAACTATACAATGAATATTTAGCTAATTAGTCCTTATATTTTTTTTATATATAAACTATTTTTATATTTATATTATTTAAATGTATGTTATGCACCATAATTTTTATTTAACATTTAGTAATGACCTTATATGTTTTGTTAACCGCAATTATACTACAAATTTTGTTTTTTTTTTCTTCATATCTCAGTTACCTAATTTTTTTGTCTCACGCTATTAAATTTGCAATTTCCCTTTGGAATCTTAATGGTGTGGTGAAAAAGCTAGACCTTCCAAGACAGCTCGTGGACTTCGACAAGGAGATCCTCTATCTCCATATCTGTTTGTCCTATGTCTAGAGTGATTATGTCACTTGATAAAAATGGAGATTACAGATGGACGATGGAAACCAATCCATTAGTCAACGGGCGGACTAGCATTGTCCCATATTTGTTTCGTTGATGATATTATTATTTTTGCTGAGGCATCGGTGGATCAAATAAGTATGATCAGAAAAGTTCTTGAGTCATTTTGTGCTGCATCAGGACAGAAAGTAAGCTTTGAGAAATCTAAGTTATTTTTTCCGAAGAATGTTTCACGAGATTTTGAGAGGTTGAGTCAAGTGGTATTTAGGTTACACGGGATTTAGGAAGGTACTTGGGCCTCCCGGTCCTTCACAAAAGAATGAACAAAGAAACGTTTAGTTTAGTGGTTGAACGTGTGGCGTCGAAACTATCAGGATGGAAGGGTAAAGTGCTTAGTTTCGCGGATCGGGTAACACTAGCAAAGATAGTATTATCTTCTATACCAGTGCATACAATGAGTACAATAATTTTACTTGCGTCTACCTTGGAGTTACTTGATAAGATGACACAACAGTTCATTTGGGGTAGCACACCGGAGAAGAGGAGACAACACTTAGTAGCCTGGAGTCGGGTTTGTATTCCTAAGCGTGAAGGGGGCTAGGAATACAGCAGGCAAGTGAGATGAATATCGCTATGATATCGAAGATGGACTGGCGTTTGATTACAAATTGCGATGGTTTATGGTCACGAGTACTTCGTCACAAGTACAAACCTCGTGGTGTGCATGATACGAGTTGGTTAATGTCAAAAGGATGGTGGTCACCGTTGTGGCATGGAGTTGTTATAGGTTTGAATTTGGCAGTTTTACCACATGTAAAATGGGTGGTTGGTAATGGTTAGCAAGCGCGATTCTGGTGTGATTGTTGGATGGGTCCGCATACTTTGCAAAGCCTGGCCCGTCAAGCATTACCAGCATGTTATGAATCTTTGCGAGTTAGAGATATGTGGCAAGAAGGATATGGTTGGAAACTAGATCAAATTTCTCCTTTTATTGATGAAAACACCCGGCTATCTCTTTTGGCTTTTGTTGTAGATACGGTCATAGGTGCGAGAGATTGCATCTCTTGGAATGGAAGCATGAATGGAAAGTTTACGGTCCGCTTGGCTCACATTGCCCATACACGCGATAATAAGCCGAGACAGGATATGAGTGGACTTTTTGGTGGTGTATGGAGAATTGTAGCTATTGAGAGAGTGAAAAAATTTCTTTGGATGGTTTCTAATCAATTTTTAATGGTCAACATGGAACGTTATAGGAGGCATCTTTGTGGCTCGACGATTTGCACTATATGTAATGGAGGGGATCAAACGATCATACATGTCTTAAGAGATTGTCCATCTATAGAGGGTATTTGGAGAAGAGTAGTTCCACGAAGCAAGATTGAGAGATTTTTTAATGAGCCTCTATTAAATTGGCTTTTTCGGAATCTAGGGGACTCGGAAGTGATACATGGAGTACCTTGGTCAACAATGTTTGCTACGGTTGTTTGGTGGAGCTGGAAATGGAGATGCGGTAGAGTCTTTGGGGGATTGGATAGATGTCGGGATCGCACCAAGTTTGTAATAGAGAAGGCAAAGGAAACATGGACGGCGCATGCGGAGGAGGGTAAGAAATGCGAGCCTAGGGAGAGGGTGATGCGTTGGATCGGCTGGTCCCGACCTTCAGAAGATAGATGGAAGCTTAATATCGCCGCTGCAGGAGGAGCAATAAGAGACATGACGGGACAATGGTGTGTGGGATTTACACTTAATATCGGGATATGCTCCGCACCATTGGCTGAGTTTTAGGGAGTGTATTATGGTTTATACATTGCTTGGGAGCATGGGATTCGGCGGTTGGATCTAGAATGTGATTCGGAGTTGATTGTGGGGCTGCTCTCGGGTGGCATAGAGGACTCGCATCCTCTTTCATTCCTAGCACAGTTGTGTTATGACTTTCTCTCGAATGACTGGTTCGTCCGTATTCGCATGTTTACAGAGAAGCAAATTGTCTGGCTGATGGGTTGGCGAATTACGCTTTCTCTTTATCTTTGGGTTTTCATCTTTTGGAGGAAACTCCTTCGGTAGTTGAGCATCTTAGATTAGCGGACTTGAATGGCATTGTGAGCAAGATACGCAGTGGCGGATGTACTGAGGTTTGAAGGGGGGCAAATGCCCCTGCTTAATTTTACATATTTTGTTATACTTGTTAGTTATTTAATTGATTTTTAATACTTTAGCTAGGTTGTTGTATAGTTGCCCCCTTTATATTTAGATTCAATAAACTCCTACTTCCTTAGATCTATTTTTTAATATTTTTTAAAACCGATTCTCATATTTTTATAGTAGTAATTCATTCTATAAGCATTATGTTTTTGTTAACAAAAAATGTATTGTTTTCATGTAAGTTATCTAATTCGATTCTCTGTCTCCCACATGTTTAGTTATATTTTATTAAATTTATTTAATTATGAAAAATCATGTCTATTATAAAAAGATGTTAGTCACAAATCAGTTACATATGTTTTATTAAGAATGTAAAAATTTTACGAAATACTATCAAAGCTAGATTTTGAGATATATATACCATACATATTTAATGTATCAAAAATACCACTAAACATTTTCTATCAAAAATACCATATAAAATCTTTTATTTTCTTCAATGGATTTTTTTTTAAATGAGGTGCAATTTTTTTTTTGTATTTTCACATTTATTTATGTACTTTTTAAATATATATATATATATATATATACATATATTTTTTTTACAATATCATTAGATATTTTATAATATTTTAATTAGCGAAAAAATAATATGCCTCCGGTTAAATTTTTTTCTAGATCCGCCACTGTAGAGACGTGTGTAATTGCTTTCGAAGTTTTTTTAGTTTAATTTTCGGTTAGCGGAGGCTTTCTCCCCTTTCCCCCATAAAAAAAAAAAAAAAAGATATATATGAAAATTTCTCATTGAAAAATGTTATAATGTGCTCCCATATATATAATCTATTATAAAAGTTTTTAATATTTTATTAATTTTTGAAATTTAAATTGATGTTTAGGCGTAATGATATTGTAGTTTAGAGTTATGTCATCACGCCATATAATGAGTGTACAAAAATAATGAAATTGCAAATACGATTTTCCATAAGATATTGATTTCAAATGAACGATTTCCTACACTTAAGATCAACTCTTCAAGAAAGGTATTAATGGCCAAAGACAAAAACAAAACTTGTGAGATTTTCGGTTTAAGAAGAACTAGAGATACAAGGATTCGAAGATTATCTCAGAACCTTCTTCATCAATAAGAATCAATCTATGTACAAGCTAAAGAAACTCTACATTTATTCAGCTACAGACAAAAAACTAATATAATGTCCAAAGTGATGATCTCTCATGTTTCTAACATACTCTAAACAAGCTAAAAGATCCATCGATTAGATCAGAAATGCTGGTTTAACCAAACCACATCGGTTTATGATGTGAATGTAAACCGCGAGGCAAAAAGTGATTATAACTGAAGATTTTGCACTCAAGTATCCAACTACTTGACGTCCTCTCTCTATAACTTCTTCATTTAACACATTGAAGCTCCTCCTAAAGCTTTGTGATGTACTCAAGATTACAAACACGATGATTGATCTCATCGTCTCGAGTGTCACTCTTCCAGTTACATCAAACATGAACTTCCTACTGCTTGGCTCTGCTAATATAGTCGAAATCGCCTCTGCCCATCCGTTACTTGAAGATGCAGACTTCCTCCTCTCGGTTTCTTTATCGAAAGATGTTCTCATGAATGTCTCAAGAGCTCCATTACAAACCGAAACAAGAACATCTCGTGCTGTATCTCGATGTTTAGGATTGGTTAAGCCAGAGAATATCTGATCATAAGTGTTGATCCCAGATGTTTTCTTAACGTAGATTGATACTGTTGATCTAGTGATTCTCTCAATGCAATCAGCTAGAAGCTCTTTACACTTATCATCACGTAACAAACTCATCAATCTAGGAGCTGTTTCTACAGAATCAACATCACTCTCAATCTGGTAAGATCCAAGAACAAGATTCTTCGCAAAGCTACCAACAACTACTGAAACGAAACCAGTTCCTGATTCTGAGTATAAAAGTCTCTCAACTACACTTGAATTCGATCCACTTTCTGATTCTACTTCCGAAATTCTAGATTTCTCATCTAATTTGTAACCACCTAAAACCCCAATAGTTACGGCCTCAGAAACCCTAGCTAGAGAATCAGTGAACTCTTTAGATTTAGTGATCTTTGAGAGCTGCTTGAAGCTATTAGGGGTTTCGTCGGATTCCGATTCCAGAAAATCCTTCAAATCTCGCGACATGATACTTATCGTCTCTGCCGAATCGATAACAAGTTCGGCGAAGAAAACAATTCCCCGAAAGAGCTTCAAAAGACGATTCCTCGTCTTCGCGATGTACGGAGAATTATAAACCCTGTAAACTCCATAACCCGAAAAACCGAAAACAGCCAAGAGGAGTAGCCATTTCCTTCGTCTCTGAGATGAAATGGACACTATCTTTCTTAATCGAAGAAGGTGCATCGAAAACTACAATAAAATGAAACAAGAAGATGAAAAGGAGGAGATGTTTTTATTACGTGATTGAACTGGAGAGAGGCATGAATGCAATTTAAAGAAGAAGGAGACGACGAATCTTCGATTTTGGTTTGTTTACAAATAAACTTTTGAAGAAGATTTGGATGGGTGTCTAAATATGGCATATTTGGATATGGCTATACCAATCGGGCCGTATGATAACAGCTTCATACAGTGCACTAATGTAGAATAAAATTTTACGAAACAATGAGATTTATATGACATAAACGATACTAAATTATTTTTTTCCAAAAAAATTCTAGCCCTTTTCGCTTTTTTCTCTTCTCTTGCAACACCGTCGATCTTATATCTTTTGAAAATGGCGTCTGGCGGCCGGAGCCGCTCCCCTCCTTAGTTCTTTTATGTCTAATCTATTTTAGGTTCTTTTGGCTTTTTGATAGTGAAGATAAGTCAGTCTTGGTGCTTATCCCGATTTCACAGTCATAGCTCTTCACCAGTTCTTTCCCTAGCTTTCTTTCGGTAACCAACTGGTCCTTCCTCGTTCTTGTGTGTTTAACCGGTCCTCTCTAAGTTTATATTTCTGGACGCGGTCAAAGTAAATTAGAGTTAGACGACATGAATTATATTTTAAACAATAAATTTAGATTAATTAGATGACGTGGCCTTTTAACCATCACGCCGAGATACTTAGACTTTTACTTCGGCTATGGAGTTGTATCTTATTTCCACTTTATTAGGTAGCCGAGGTATACGTGAAGTTGGTGTAATTTTAGTAGTCGAAGTCTTCTTAGACGAGATACTCAATTAACTTAGTCTATTTGAACCTCGTCGACGAAATTACCTTTTCAGTCTCGTCTATATCGTCGATTAACAGTTTCTATCTCTTCGCCGCTTCTCCCTCTAAACTTTTTCCAACCCCCTTCATTAATTGATCTCCCCCTCTATTTATACTCATTCGTATGAGACCTTAGTGCGATGAACAGTGACCTGACAGGTGTCGCCACCTGGTCGACAGGGGCATGCAGGTAATGGGCCTTATTTACTTTGGGCCTAATTCTTGTTGGGCTTTTGAGGGTTGCTAAACCCAGGCCCAACAGTTACTCTCCCCCCAGGTCGACGAGGTGTTCGTCGACCAATAATTTTCAGCCTGATTGCCACGTCTATAATTTTAATGAAAGAACAGGGGTAAATGTCGACGTGGTTAAAGTCGCGAGTTATCTGCCGAGGTAAAGGACGCGAGTTAAATCGACGAGGTTGAAGGTCCAATGCGAACGACGAGGTTGAAGGTCCAATGCGAACGACGAGGTTGAAGGTCCAATGCAAACGACGAGGTTGAAGATCCAATGCGAACGACGAGGCTTATGGTTTGTAAGAGCGCTTCCAATATAGACGAGATGTTTCAAAAAAGGTTGCTTGTCTCAGTGTGAATCGCCGAGGTGTCCTTTATTCAGCGAACATTATCCTTCGATGTAGTGGTAAAAAGTGCTTTTCACAGTTTTTGAAGCGTTGTGACCGTTTGGGCAAAAGTCTTTTCGCATTCCACGTCAGCTATTATAAGGGTCCCCTTCTCATTTAAGTTATTATCTTCTTCTTGCGTTCACAGGTACAACTTCTCTCTCTACTCTCTCTACTTTCTATCTCTAGGTTTAGGTTTTTTTTGTCACGTTTTATTTTTGCTCCGCCGCTAAATTTCCGGCTAGTTTTGTCGTCGAAAAGATTCTCCGCCTACTTTTTCTGAGTAATGTCCGGTGAGTTTCAATTGGTAGCCGTTAAAGAGGAAGTTATGTCAAATGAGGTAAATTCATCGACGGAGTCAAGGAATAATCAGATGGTCGTCCATCAACCTAACTCTGACAACGGCGATTCTAGGCAGATGGTTGTTGCCGAGACATCAGCTGAAGAACAGTTTCTTCTGCCCCAAATTGATTCGGGGCCTTTTCTCGACGAGGTGAGTACCTCTGAAGCAGACCTCGAAGAGGGTGATTTCTTCACCGGATCCGGCCCAAAAAAAATGACACACGATTCATTGGCCGCGCTGTGCATTTTGTGCAAAATTGACGACGTCAACCTTGAATTTCGGATTCCGCAATACTTCGAGCGACCATGGTCTCCTCCCGAAGGTTACTTTACGCTTTTCGAGGATTATTTCATAGGCGCGAACATTTGGTTTCCCCTGCCGCATCTATTAATGGCCTTTTGCGCTCGACGTCGTATGGCCGTGTCGCAATTGTCAACTGCAGCGCAATATTACGGCGATTTTACTCTTAGGGAACGAGCTAGGGATCGATATATCTATCGACTTCTTCGACCTCTTAGCGACTATACATAAGGTTCTCAAAGCTGTGAAGAATGGGGAGAACACTCTAAATTTTGATACCGGATTCTTTTATGTAAGGATGAGGCCGAAGTACACTCTCCTCACCGGAGCCAAAGGGAAAATTTGGGATTGGAAGAGGCGGTATTTCTACCTCAAAATTAACGACGCGGTTGTGCCAGAATTAGGAAGAGAGTTTTTGAGAGACTGGGCGTTAGAAATTGGTAGTGCTTCGGCTAACCGTAGTATCTTATTTCTCAATTACTTATACTTTCTTTTTACTTTGCAGATAAACCATTTCCTTTAGAGGCATTTGGGAGTGCTTCCTTGACTCGGTCGATAAGCTATCAAAGGCTTCCATACTCAAGTGGCCCGAAGTTGACACGGCTAGAATTAGACGAAGTTTAGCTCGACTTGGCAAGGGTAATTTTTTTGTACTTTCCTTTGTTCTTTCCTGCTTTTCCTTACCTCGTCTATTGTGTTTTTTTTATTCCAGTTAGACGAGAAAACTACTCATACTCGAAAAAGCCAAACATGTCTTCAGATTTTCTAAAGAGCTTAAGAGAGAGTTCCATGAAAACTCAAGCAGAGGCAGGTACTCAAAAGAAGCCTCCAAAAGAAGTCGTCGGGGCAGGAAAGAAAGGGGCCAAAAAGCCCTCGAAGATTAGGACGCTAGTGACTTCGGCGAAAGAAGCAATAGAAAACCGGAAAA